>ML799069.1:18543-33344 GCA_009831015.1 Picea engelmannii | reverse complement strand
ACGGTGTTAATGATTTTGGTTATCGATTATGGGATTATGAAAATAACAAAATCATTAGGAGTAGAGATGTCATATTCAATGAGAAGGTCATGTACAAAGATCAGTTGCAGGGAAAGAAACAGGAAGAAGAAAAACAAGAATACGCAGTGCTTGATGAGATCACTGAAAAAGAAATTCCAAAGGAACTTGAAAATCAAAATGTACAATAATAGGAGAAGAAGGTACCTCAAACACCTGCAAGTGTTGTTAGAATATCTACCAGGTTAAGTATACCCCCTAAACGATATTCTCCTTCATTGTATTATTTATTGTTGACTGATTCTGGTGAACCAGAATGTTATGAAGAGGTAATGTAGGTAGACACCAAAAAGAAGTGGGAGCAAGGTATGAAAGAGGAAATGGATTCCTTGGAAAATAACCAGACTTGGGACTTGGTTCAGTTGCCTGTGGGAAAAAGAGCAATGCAGAATAAATGGGTTTACAAGTTGAAGGAAGAAGGTGGAGGAGAAAAGTGGTACAAGGCTAGACTTGTTGTAAAGGGGTTGCACAAAAGAAAGGTATAGATTTTGATGAAATATTTTCTCTTGTTGTTAAAATGAATTCAATTAGGACTATTTTAAGTCTTGTGGTAGTAGAAGATTTGCATCTTGAACAATTAGATGTAAAAACAAATTTTCTCCATGGGGATTTGGAGGAAGAGATTTATATGCAGCAGCCACAGAGGTATGAGGTCAAAGGGAAGGAGAATTTGGTATGCAGGTTGAAGAAGAGCTTGTATGGCCTAAAGAAAGCTCCAAGGCAGTGGTATTTGAAGTTTGATAGGTTTATGATAGAACAGGGTTATAGTAGATGTCATTTTGATCGTTGTGTTTATTTTAAAAGGCTAGAAAATGAAAACTATATTATCTTGCTATTATATGTAGATGTCATGTTTGTTGCAGAGTCTAATATGCAGGATATAAATATGCTCAAGAAGAAATTAGCCAATTCATTTGCGATAAAGGATTTGGGTGTTGCAAAGAAAATCCTTGGCATGAGAATAAAAAGAGACAAAAAAAATCGAAAATTGACATTGTCTCAAGGTGAGTACATAGAGAAGGTGTTGGAGAGGTTTAGAATGCAGAATGAAAAACCAGTTAGTACACCTTTGGCCAGCCATTTCAAATTAACTAAGGAAATGTGTCCCAAGACACAGGAGGAGATACAATACATGTCCAGGGTCCCTTATTCATCAGTATTTGGCAGCTTGATGTGTGCAATGGTTTGCACAAGACCAAATATTGCACTTGCAATGGGAGTTGTGAGAAGGTATATGAACACTCTAGGTAAAGAACATTGGGAGGCAGTAAAGTGGATTCTCAGGTATTTGAGAGGTACTGCTACTCATGCATTATATTTTGGAGGTTCAGACACTTTTCTACAGGGATATGTTGATTCAGATATGGCAGGTGATAAGGACAGTAGAAGGAGCACCACAAGGTATGTTTTTACTATAGGTGGAACAACAGTAAGTTGGATTTAGAAACTGAAAAAGGTTGTTGCACTTTCAACAACAGAGGCAAAGTATATTGTTTCTACAGAGGCTAGTAAAGAGATGATTTGGTTACAAAGGTTTATGGTGGAATTGGGAAAGAAGCATGAGAATAGCAGGTTGTACTGTGACAGTGAGAGTGTAATTCATATTGCAAAGAACTAAGTCTTCCATTTGAATACTAAGCATATACAGTTGAGGTACCACTTCATAGGATCCGCCTTGGAAGATGGACATTTGAAGTTGGAAAAGATACACACTAGCCAGAATCCTTTAGACATGTTAACAAAGGGAGTAACCAGAGAGAAACTGAGTTCCTGCTCAGTTTCAGTTGGTCTTCAAGAATGAAGATGAATATGAAAAATTTTCCAATTCTAAGAAGGTTCATAGTCCAGCATATACAGCAGCGGTGGAGTTGTTGAGATCAGTCTCCAAGTGGGAGATTGTTGGTTGTGGAGCTTGATTATCTTCATGACTGAGAGGTCTTGTTTTTTTCAGCCGTGTTTATACCCCATGAAGACTTTACACCCCAGAAGTATGTACACTCTTCCACGCGGGGGAGTGCAGAGGGGGGATACCCCCTCTGCGGGGTCTGGGGGGCCTATCTCCCCGGCTGGGGGTTTCAGGGGCAAACAGGCCCCCAGCGGGGGTTCGGGGGCAGCGTCCCCCGATGGGGGTTTGGGGGCGAAGCCCTGGAAGGAAAAATTGTCTTGTAAATGTATATTTTAATTTCATTGTAAATTTGGACCATTCATTATAAGGTCGCAGATCTAATGGTAGAACTTATGGTAGGGTTTTTTTCCCTAGAAGGCAACCCTCTGTTATGAGGGAAATGTATTGTGGCTATGCATGATGGAGAGTATTGTATTCTAAGAGAGGAGACTGTGAGAGAAAGAAGAGTAAGTTACAACGAGTTTTGTTGTAGGTTGCATCCCTTCATTTGCTGGATAATAATAAAGGAAGGACCTAGAAATTTCTCAAGTGGACGTAGCCCACACTGGGTGAACCATGTAAATCTATGTCTCTATTGTATTGTGTATCTTCTGTGTTTTGTTTCCGCATTTTTTAATTTTATTTTATTGCTCTGCGGTCTTGTTTTTTGAACACATAGCATAAGTCCAATTACGTCCTAGTAACAAGTTATAATTGAGGGGCACATCAACCACCTCGACATCCACCTCTTCCATCTTCCCACCTAACTGGATCGGAAAGGCGGGAAGAATACTGTGAGGGCAGAAGGAACGACCATCAAAAGCAGTTAACATGGTCGGAGACTGAGAGAGAGTCAGAGAGTCGAGATATTTCCAACCGATCAAGGACATCACACATGTTGCAGTGCCTTCATCAACAACTACATGCTTGATGGTATACTTCAAGTAACCCATGTGGATTTGGAATTCCACATGGCAAGGCAAGTGAGGCTTCACATCTGTAACGTCAAACTTGATAACTTTCAAGCCACAGGGGTCTAGAGCTCCTAATGTAGATAACAAGGCATTCATCTATGAAGGACACATCTGGAGTACCTCCAGGGCTGACATCGCACAAGGTGTTTGACCCAAGTCCTTAACAATAAGGTAATTATGGGCATATCTAGCATTCAGATTGTGGGTAGAGTGCTTTAGTACTCCTTTCAGAATACGAGGTGGTGGCTCTAGTTTTTCGATCTACAAGGGCATCTCCAGATGAGGGGGAGATTCTAGACTAGGTATAGTTTGTGGAGAACTGTAATCACGAGATTGGGTGGCTACATTAACCTGAGAATTGACCATATTGATGCACAAATGGTCACCGTCTTGTGTTGGTGCGCTTTGACTCCCACCGGCCACATTTCCGACATTTGAGGAGCTCGAGGCCATGTATTGGTTATGTGGGAAATTATTTGTGCACGACGGATGGTAGAGATAAGAGCCTCACAGCTTCCACAAGTTTGGGGCATAAATGAGTAAGGTGATTGTATGTACAAAGCTTATAGGGAAATTTCACCTTATGCCTTTCTTTCTTTCCCTCACCAACATTATTATTCGTCCCCTCATTATTACCATTGTCATTGGGTTTATTATTATTATTCCCACCCTTACGATTATTATTACGTCCTTTCTTCTTATTCCTACCTGGTTGTTGGTTACCATTTGGGCTGGTCGAAGATTGCATGGAATGTACATCTATCGACTGAGTGGGATTGGAAGACACAGACAAAGTTGGCCCGTGTGTAGATTGGTTTAGAGACAACTCTTTCAAATGGATTTTCACCGAGTCTACGGATTTCACATTTGTGGAGCCTACAATGCCATCGGCATGAGGTCCGGGCTTTTGTCTAGGGTCATAGTTTGACCTCAATGCGTCCGGAAGAATCTCGTATAACATCCTAGATTGAGCATATATAATATCTATCTGTTGGGATTTGAAGATTGCTTCTTCCTCAGATGTAACCCTAGATGTAGCAACATCCTTCAAAATAGGAGGTTGTAAAGACTTAAGGAACCACTCTAACAGGAATTTTGGGGTTATGAAGGTTTTGATCAACCTCTTCCATCTATGCCACTCTTGGATGTGATCCAAGATATGAGTGGCTTTGTCCTAGCGTAAGGTCGATATAATTTCTAGGCCAACATCATAATGAACTAGCAATTGGAAGAGGTTAAGGAAGACTAAAACCATCTAACTAAAGGTCCCATATGCCCCCCTAGGTAGCATGATATACCATTTCACGACAACCCCTATTAGGGTGCATTTAAATAATCCTAACCAAATGGAATCATCATTAAGGGAATTCGAAGAGAACCGTAAGTGAAAGGTGGTAACATGATCACTAGGATCCTTGCCATTCTTGCCTTCGAATTTTGGAGTATCTAAAGGAATCTTGGTGGGAATGGGGGGCATGTAGGATCATGACACATAGAGTCATTCATCAACTTAGACAATTCTGACAATTGAGCATGGCCAGAAAAGGGTGACGAGGTTGCGACATCTCGCCCCAAGCCCCATGGAAAGATTGTGTTTGGGGAATCGTAGCCCATCCAAATTTTTGGTAAGCACCATGTCCCTGTTTGGGATTGTAAGACCCTCCTCCATGTTGAATCATAAGGGGTTGGTTGGGCATCTTTCCAGTAGGAATTTTTTGATGAGGGTTATAAAAATTGCCCCCATTCGGAGTGGCTCTGGGTTGAGGGTTGCCCAAGGTGTGAAACTAACCTCCTCCGGGTGTGAATCTGGAGGATAAATGTGGATTCATCATTCCAAATGTGTTGGTCAGAATTGACACTGAGGAGGTGAGTGTAAAGGATGGAACTTGAGCAGAAGTTTTTCCACCAGGTTGGTTACTCCATCCAAAAGAAACATGATTAGACCCAGGGTTAAAAGAAGGAATGCCTTGCACGGTAGGATTCATTTGAGGGATCTGAGAGCCACCAAATGAGAACGGAGTATAAGGAGGAGTTGTTCCCCCAAGTCCAATGCTAGCATTAGGGCCAGTGGCTGGGATGGAGTTTGAAAACTACGATGTAAAATTCGTCATACCATAGGAAAAAGGACTAGAGGCCATCGGGATGGACTGAACATTATATCCCAATGAGTGACCAAGAGACCCAAATGGGTTCATGGAAATAGGTTGAGTATTCACTATAGGATGGGCAGCAATGATAATAGGTGTCTCCATCACTACAACCATTGTGGTTGCAGGAGTCGAAGGGGTACCAGAACTATAGTAGGTATGGGATTCAAAGGGATCCCAGTATCTTAATGACTCAGTTCAGTACTCATCCTTGTAGAATCACAAGTCTAATAAGTGGAGGTGTGTGTACCACATTTAATAACTCTACGCATTTTAGAAGACAAAGACTCAAAATGCGGTGGTAACTACAACAAGCGGCGAGACCGTTGGGGAAGCTGGTCTGACTCCACGATGACTTAAGATTCAAGATATAAAAAAAAAATCCTAAGGCCAACTAGTAATCAAAGAGCACACCAAAAAAAAAATCAAATGGCCAATAGGCACACAAAGAGGATAAAGTGGTTGAACGGGGCCTCCCTCCCTAAAGTAGGTATGCCTCGCCCAAGAGGGACCTGAGACTCCCTGCTAAATATCAGAGGTATCAGAATCAGTCATAAGGGCCCTCATGGGCTTAACAACCAATCGGTTAGATCCCCCCAAAGAGGTAATCCTCCATAAAGGTTGTGTGTTGTCTGACCCTTATCTGACCCAGGGTACCTGCGGAATAACCCTTACAAGTAACCTATGTGGTACCTAAGTCAAGAAACTAATCAACCACGGTATAAACGATGCACAAGAGAACAGACATAAGTCAGGTCCACCGTATGGACAGGGTAGCAAAGATCGAAACCTTGAAATCACCACATTTCACGGAGGTAAGGGCACTAGCAAGATCCCCAGATACGAATAGATCCCCAGAAATATCTCTTAAGAAGGTATGAAGGGGATATCCCTTCAACCGACCACATGTGACCTTGTGCTTAACTCTGGTGTAAGTTGAGCCTCATGATATTATTGATTATACAATGGATTTATCCACTCCCTTAGTCAGACACATATGTTGATTTAATAGCCTTGGAGAATTTTACTCACAAAATCCTATTCCAAGGCACTAAATCCTAAGCTAGTTTGTGCACCCTAGAAAATAAAATCGTTACTAATAAATTTTAAATTATAACGTTAATTTTAACGACCTTGGTTACTCAAAAGGTGTGGCCATGAAACTAGTGATGTTATGACTCAGCAAGTAAAATAAATGAATATGAATACAATGCAAATTCTTAACTTCAATTTCCAATAAATGATATGCTTCTTAAAAATGCAATTTTCAATTCAATTCTACAATTCTAAATAAAAATGCAATATTTCTTTACATGCACTAATATAAATGACAAAGACTCAAGAGATCAAAATGCCAGTCAATGTAAAATGCCTGATATTTTTGTATTTTCAATATAAGAAAAATGAAAATGCAAGGACTGAACAACAACTTGATATAAAGACTCTACTATGTATAGAAAGATACAACCCAAGTAGGACATCAAGGAGAAAAACACCCATCCCAAGGTGCAAGGAAAATCAAAATGAAAAGATGATGAGAAAGGCACCGCCCAAAAATTCAACCAAAGACAGGTTTCTTGTCATTCCACAAACACTTAACAGTCACTACAGAGGCCCAAGAAGACTCAGAAATCATTAAGATCTACCCAACAACCAGCAACCAAGAAACAAAGGTTGATGTACACGACTATTCAAAGGAAAATAGCATATGTACGCAGCTTGCAGAAGGACGTAATGTGTATGTACGTGAATGTCAAGCAAAAAACCGTGTATATGTGTGAAAACACAGCTAGGATAAGGAGAAGGCTGAAAGACTCAAACCCAGAGTGAAAAGGGGTTGTCAAGTAATCATACAACAAGAAATTCAATATGACCAAGAGCAATCTAAGGAGAAAAACACTCCAAACCCCAAAAAAGAAGATTCATTCCCCAGTATGGTCGCCAATTCTATTACGAGGAAAATCTCTCTATGGCTAGGGGTAAACCACAACAGACGGAAATGACTGCAGAAATCAACTCTAATATCAAGTATGCTATATAAGAAAATATGCTAACAAGACAAGATAAGAGGCCTACCTCGTCCAGATTTTCGATGAAGTCCATCGTTGAGCACTTGACTCAAAGAAATATACATGCAACTAGTCCTCAACAACCAAGCAACGCAAGCATATGGTGATAATATATGATGTTATCACATTCAATAGCACAATCCATCAACATTCATAAAAAATAAACCCATGGAATAATAATTCAAATATTTGCAAGATATTAATTGGACAAGAAAAGAGTATTTTTGTTAATATATAATTAGCAGAAGTGAAGGAGTTACACACATCCGTGTCGACACGGTTCGGAACTGAGAAACTAAGTTCCTTCCATCTGGACCTCCACTAAAGACAAGCTCATATAAGAAAGACAATGAAGTTCTCAATCAGTAAGGGAAGAGTTTGGGGGATGAACAATGTGTTCAGAATTAAAGGACAAAGGGATGCAGACTCAATGTGAAGTGAATAATTTCTCCAGAGTAAATTTGCTCTCAAAGTTGAATTCTTTCTCCACTTTTCCATAGCTTGGATTTGGCCCATTTATAGCCTTCAAATGGAACTGAAGAGCTGATTCAAAACATTTCCAGTATATGGAAGGCCAAGGATCATTGATCTTGTGACGTGACATGGAAACTCGACACCATTTTTCAATTTTGGGCACATTTCCCGATGTACGCGAGCTGTAGTGGTGCAACCTACATATACACATGTTGTATAGTAGGTAGGGCATGTATATGTGGAAAAATATTGTTTTTGGATCTAGGATTTTCAAGAAAGGGACTTCAAGTCTGCATATGGAAATGGAAAAAGGCCATTTGTGCAAGATTGCATGGGGTGAGTCAAATATTCCTATAACACTACCTTGAGTTTGTTTAATTTTCCCAGTGTCGCCAATGTTTGTGCTTCAAAATTGTTACTTGCTACATTCAATACATCCAGAGAAGAGAAATTACCGAATTGGAAAGGTAGGTGTCCATCGAAGTTATTCCTTGAAAGATTAGAACCTTTAGATTCTTTGTTTTCTCGCAAATGAAAAGTGGAATTTTCCTCTTGTGTTTATTCAATGGTAAAGATAATGAAGTCAAAATATGAAACATTGTGCAAATAATTGAAGGCACTACACTAGTAACGTTATTGTAGCTAGATTCTAGTATAGTAAGTGAATGAAGGGGGGCCATTGATTGTGGAATCCTTCCATTCAACATGTTACTTTTCAAACCTAACAGGGCTAGAGATAATAGATTTCCCATTGAAGATGTTATGGAGTCGTACAAACTATTGTGTGGCATCTAGAAAAGAGTCAGATTTTTCCATTTTTCTTGCAAAATTAGAGATACTTTGCCCAATATTTTATTCTTTCCAAAATAAATCCTTTTCAAGTTAGGAAGCCAAGAGAGGCTCCCAAATGAAATAGATCCATTGAGATTTTCATTGGCGATATTCAAAGAGACAAAACTAATCATTTTCCCTAACCAAGTAGGATTTCAAAGTGAAATGTGTTGCCATTAAGATGAAGTATTTGGAGGTATGCAAGGCTTTGTAGGGAAGGGGGATGGCACTCGTCAATTTGAAATTTGACATTGTAAGGTTTGTGTGGTGAGAAATACAACTCATTGATTGTCCTTATGAAGATGTTGTCACTAAGAGATCAATTCCATCTAGATAAAATGTTTTCAATTCCCTTAGATTTGTAAGCCATGAAAGGTCGTGAATTTTCCGCATAGATGTTGATGGAGTGAAAGCCAATGAAGTAAGATCGAGAACTATTAAATTAGATAAATAATTGAGTTTCTATGGTATGTTGCTTCTAATTCCTGTTGTGAACAAGTTAAGGTATGCCAATTTTTTCAACAGGACTAGATATTGGGGAATAGGTTGACCAATAAAATTATTGGTGCTAACACTTAATTTCTTCAAATCCCTTAACTCAAGTAGTGGTGTAGGATAGAAGGAACCACTCAATCTGCAATTATGCAAATCCACAACAACGACATGGTTAGTCTATCTATCATAGGGGATACCTTCCCACTAGCAACAATTTAATGAAACATTATTCCATGAAGCCAAACATCCCACCACAAGATCAAGCAAACCATATTTAAAAGCCAAGAGAGCATGCATTTCATGATTCACACAACCAATCTCACAAGAAAAAAATGTCAATATACCCCAACATATTAACTACATCATTTGTCTGAGATATACAATGAATTATTTTCCCTCTCACATTCAGTTTGAACCATGCAATAGATTATCCTCCTTCAACAAAAATTTAATAGCAGTACTTGGCATCCACACGAAATCCCCCAAAAATATCTATATTAAATTAAAAACATTACAAATTCCTAGAAATCCCACATTTGATGATGGCCATGAAAGCATGCAAATGGTGCCATGGTTAAATAACCCACGTCCATATTAGACACATTTTCCCTTGCAAATTACATTGGCTTTGATTGGGGACTAGATTTATCGTTGCTCCTATAATTATGTTATGTGAATTTATTTATATTAAATAATTAACTTAAAATTACAAAATTATAATCATGTTGTGTTATAAGTGGAAAATATGATACTATATAAACTTGAAACAAGGATCATTGGTATAATATCTTCATTCAAATACCAATGACACTCGTGTTAATAATGCCTTGAACCAATGACTTTTAAAGAGATATATCAACAAACATACTTAGGTTAACTACACCATATATGTTGGACACACAAACCACACTTAGAGGGGGGGTGAATGAGCGTGGGGCTCTTTTTCAAACTTCCCTTCACAAAACTCCTTAGTTAGCAATCACCCTTTACGCATTACTTATTGATGTCATTTATAACCAGTTAGATGTGAACATACATCAGCAACATATACCAGCAACATATTTCATCAATAATTCATCATCACAAGGAACACAAAGAACACAAGATGTATGTACAATTTTCTTTTTATTACGAACTACAATCCTTGGGTTATCAACAACAACTGAATAGAGTTACAACTCCACAAGAGCAACAACTCTATAATGAAAGACTCAACTTACACAAATCGGCACCAACTGAGGAGAGGAATCAATCCTCAATAGATACCAATCTGTCAACAAGTACGTGACATGTCAGTAGTGCATCATATGTACGTACGCTCCCTACCAGTAGTATAGCTTGCGTATGTACGCGGCCTATCTATACTACATCCTACGTGTGCCTTCTGAACAACTAGGGTTTTCTCTCCATGAAAACTCAAATCCTCTATAGCCCTTAGTCACATCCACTTATGGCATTCACTGTCCGATCTCAACCAGAACCAACCACAACATATCCATACTCTCCAACAACTTATACTAATGCTCCTCAACCATACAATATGAATGCTACTCAAACATAGGTAACCAATATACTATGGAAAGAATATCAGTACTGAAACATAAGAGTACTTCTCACTCCATCAACTAATACAAACCAAATCATAACAGTCATACCAAGAATGCTTCAAGCATTCACCATACAATATGCAAAAGTATCCATCAAGACAACTATGTAACCATACCAGAGTTTCTATGGCAGATCTAAACCCATAGAATGAAGATCTAAAACTTGATTCAGCCATCAAGAACTTGGCACCATCTCACACTCAAGTCTTCATGGCTTCCATCAACTATATGTGCTTTGTCTTCCTTCATCCCGCGTATGTATGCGCTCAAGATCACTGTAGCTCGCATATGTACGCTCTCTGGTCCACTGCGGCTCACGTACTCCTTCAGAAACTAGGGTTTCTTAAATTCCAAAAATTTTGTCGTCATGATCTCAGACTTACGAAAAATTTGATGCGTCCATGAGATCCTCCAGCGACTCTCTCTCTCAGAATAGATCTTCAAGATATGCCCAAGAGATGATTGTCACAAGAGACCCTTGCCTCTTATTTATACTCTCCAAGTAGCTTCCTTAGAGGCATCTTCTAGGCCACTTTGTCCACATAGTCACCTATGTTCAACTTTGCCCAATTTTCCACTTGTCCATGTCACCAATAGCCACTTGACCACTTAACACATTTTCCTCTTTTTAGGGTTAACCACTTTCCATAGTTTGAAATTTCTCCATTTACTTGATTATTTAAATAATCTTCCTTGACTTTGTCACTTCACTTTATTATTTAAATAATCCTCTTTGATTTTGTCACTTCACTTTATTATTTAAATAATCCTCCTTCTTTGTAAGCATTTTGAATTATTTGACCTTTTGGGGCTTCAAGCCAACATATGAGGGTCCTTCAACTTCATAAGGCCATAACTCTCAAACTGTGAGGAGTTATGTGATGTTCCACATACCGTCATAAATGGCATGACAAGCACTATCCATTTAGGATAGTTTCATTGACAAATTTATTGATCTTCATCTCATTGTTCCACAATTAAGTATGGGTTCTCTAACCATACTTCTAGGATAACTTAATCGCAAAGCGTCTTCCCGTGAGGGATTTCACCATAAGGGGACCACTTTGGAGTTCATCCATTTGTACTCCTTATAAAGACAATAATGAGTCATCTTGACATCAATCCAACTATGCATAATATATCAATGAAACCACATCAATCCATCTTCATATATCAATCCAATTATGCATTATATATCAATGAAACCACATCAATCCATCTTCATTTATGCATCATGTATCAATGACAACTCATTGATCCATCTTCATCTATGATTCTACTTGACATCAATCCATTCTCATCAAGGACAATACATATTACATCAATATGCTATGACAAAACATTGTTCCTTTGACATCAATCAATCAATCCTTTGGCATAAATCAATCCCTTGACATCAATCATTTGACATCAATGACAACATGATCCAACAATCTCCCCCTTTAGCATTGATGGAAATACCAACATTGATGTCAACACCAATCATTGATGTCAACACCAATCATTGATGGCAACATGTAGACAAGGCATTGCTCTACATCAATAGTCATGTCAATCACATCAATGTGACTATCTCTTCCCCTTTGACATTAATGGCAAAGGGAAGTTCTCTCCTTGGGGTTGCTCCCCCTGTCTGAATTCCTTTGATATTACTCTGAATAATCTCTCCCCTTTTGAACAAGAAATATCATTATGATGTAATGCTAAAGATATATCGCTCATGCTTCCCCTGTGACCATCGCTCCCCCTAGAATTATGCCTCTGTGCTCTTTCTCCAAGTATAGGGATCATTTTCCAAGTATTTATCTTTGCATCTGATAAATCTCTCCTCCTAGAATCATGGGAAGAAGAATGACTCCCCCTATGGGTATGTCTCCCTCTATCTTCTCTGCAATATGAAAAATATGTTACCATTGCAATATGATTCCACTGCAAATGCTACTGCTCAACCAGAACATAGATCAACCACTCTTTCTATGACAATCCTTGGACCTGTCCATACATAAAACTCATGCCATAACATACATCATGAAGCAAAATATATGTCAACAATGAAATAGAGAATCATGGAAAAAACATCAACCAAGTATATCTTGTGCCATATTGTGTGCCAACCATGCACAACACCCATGTACATCAACCATGTACATCAATACCATAGAATATGCCATAAGATATCATCAATGGAGAGTATCAACCATATGCCTCTACCAACATGCCAATCATGTGTCTCAACCAAGTGTCATATGCTTCTACCATGAATCAAGTTCCACAACCATCATCTCAATCAATCAAGTGTCTCAACTATATCATCCCATATATCATGTACCAAAGTATATGCTAAACAAGTAATACCAATGGTGTACTTTAGCCAAGTACTATCATCCACATACATATACCATCTATGAGTGCATCAATCATTGCACTAATCATGTATTACCACCTGTACCAAGCAAGTGCATCAACCATGCACCAATACCACAAAAAAATGAACCACAATCAAGATGTGTCCTTATACATGTATGCCATATCCACCATAAAACATGTGCCAATCATACTACTAGTAGATGCCTCTAAAAATGTACCAAATGTGTACCAAACATGCATCAACTATAGATCAAGCTATGCCTCATCAATGGTGTACAACATGACCACTTCATCAACTCATCAACTACATGTCCCAATATGTAGCTCATACATATGCCAAATGAATGCACCAAGATATCCAACAATATGCTTCCACTAATACATCATAATATATATCAATGGAACTCAAATATGTATCAGTCATGTACCCCAAGAGATCAACATCAACCTCCATTCACTCCAACAAACATTAAGCATCCAATAATACATGTACTAGAAGTGTGCCGCAATAGATCAATGACATCTCTAGCTAGCATCATCATGATAAATCTCATAACTAAGTTCCATAACTTCACTGTCACAACCAACATTGTTCTTCAACAAAAAAATGTTTCAATCCACACTCTAGGGTTAGTACCATGCATCCAAGACAGTCTTTCAATACTCAACCATATGTCACCACCATACATACATCAATTATGTATGCCAACATGTAATCATGAAAATCTGCAGCAAGCAATGTCATACCCTGCAACAAATCATGCCAGACCCAGCAACATAGAGTTATACCATTATACCATGTTGCAACTCATGTGCATAGCCTTTTTCCCAAGGCTTTACAACAGATATGTGTCCTACTACACAAACATCTCGTGTATGTATGTGACCTATTCATAGGTCAGCTCACATATGTACACGATTGTTACCATTATAACCCGTGTATTCTTCTAAAGATGACAAACTTGAGCTTCCCTTAAGGCTTCCACTTTGTTCTGATTGATCAGTCTTCTTAACCCACTTCTGAAGATGTCCCTGCTTCTCATAAATTGAGCTCCAAGCTTCCATATTTTCAAATATGTCTTCCTTCTGTTAGCACTTGGTAAATTTCCTAGAGGTTGACAGCAGAAGAAATCTACTAAGGTAACTTTATCCAACCTCTTTTGAAGCTGGGATCTAGCCCTTCCAACTTTAGAGAGGGATCTCTCTATATGATTTAGCTATGTTTCAAATTTTAAATATTAGGCAAGGTAAATAAATAGGTCGGTTTTTTTCGTTGTAGTGTTTGTCGAGTTGGTTGAGACAGTCTACACATCCATTGGGCTATGGGGTCTGTGTTTTGAATAAAATATGAAATCTGAACCAGAAACGCAAAGGAAAACTTTCACATGGCGAGATAATATAATTATTGGATTCTTTAGTAGAATAAATGATGAATAGCAAAAAAGACGAGAAAGATAATTTCAACAAAGAAGCAGTTAAGAATTTCTTTATTGAAAAAACCAGAAGATAAAACACTAAAATATTTTGAGTCGGAAACAGGGTATACAAGATAAATCCTGCAACATTCGTTACTTCTAAATATTAGAATTAGAAAACAGTATGATAACAAAGCGAGAGTCACATTCAACTTAGAGAGAAAAACATCACTATTGAATACACGCAAGAATCCTGTAAAAGTGCCTCTTTGTATTAATGGAAGATCTCTTCAAAAATATTACAGTCTGATAGCTACAGGGTGTGAAGATCAACAACCCTCAATACTTCGAAAGATGAAGTATTTATAACTCAAATTACAAACGATCCTGTCATTAATGACCAGGATGTGCTAAATCTATTTTTAGCCTAACTAACTTAACAAATTGCATAAATCTAGG
>ML799069.1:5339-18493 GCA_009831015.1 Picea engelmannii | reverse complement strand
TGTGAAGATCAACAACCCTCAATACTTCGAAAGATGAAGTATTTATAACTCAAATTACAAACGATCCTGTCATTAATGACCAGGATGTGCTAAATCTATTTTTAGCCTAACTAACTTAACAAATTGCATAAATCTAGGAATTGCTTGATGATGTGGTGTAACTGCATGCTGATTTCTGGGTGGTTCATTGATGAAGCCTCTGCATGACCTCATCTGACTGGACAAATGACTAGACTGGGACAGCTCATCTTCTACTCGATCAGATCACGGAGTTCCTCCCATCGAAGATGACTGGGCACGTTGACTTTGAGTAGCCTTCAATACACTTCATCCATTTTTGTGTACTTGGCGAAGGTAGGCTTGGTGAGGAATATGTATCGAATCTCATGTTGAATACTGATGTCCCACTGAAGTGCATCTAGAAATGCCTTGCTAGTGATGCTGCCTTGAATTCCTACAAACTTTGAACTTTCCTTAGCCACATCGGCCAATCTCTTCTTGTAGTCTGGGAGTGTCATCAATTTATCATTGATTACCTTCATACCAGGAAGACCTTTCTTCTATAGAGCCTCAATATTACTAAAGAATCTTTGTACCCCTAGGTCCATGGCCTGAACCTTTTCTTCCAGCTGAAGCATTAATCCTCTCTTGGTCAAAACTCTTTTGACCTCAAGGATGGTCTTTGTTCTGTCTTCAATTTTCAGCTCTTCCAGCTCTTCCCTGGTCTTAGAATTTAGGAACTTGATGATCTCATTCGCCTGTGTTGGCATCTCTCCCAATTCTGATCTGATCTTTTCAATGGCCTATTTGCTTCTCTGCACCAATTCATTCTGCTCAAACATTATCTGTATCATGGGCCATATCTCGTTCATGGACTTGGTGATATCTGTCCATACACTTTCTTTAACCTCGGTCAAAGTTTTTCCTGCCACTGTTTGCTTCCGGAGCTGTTGTAACTCTTGTTTGAGCTGATCTGTCACCTGTTTTTCCTTGGAGAGGCTGGTCTAAAAGGAATATTTGAGTTCCTGAAGGTTCTCAATCTCCTTTTTGAGCCTGTTGATCTTTGTTTCCTGCAGGTTCATCTTTTCCATAGACTTAGGCAGGTCAATCGTCTTCTCTAGGGATGTCAATGGAGTCGTGGATGGGACTTCTATCACTGATGTTGTGCTCACTCCTGAAATTGGAATAACACTCAATGGAATGACTTCCATTGGCTTCAGTTTCTCTTTCTCTTTTAATAGCTTCTCCATCTCAACTTCCATTTCCTTTAGCTACGCATTCTGCTCCATGAGTAGCTTGAGCATTTCATCTTTCTCTCCTTCTTTTTCTACTATTTCCTTTGCCTGTGAATCCTCTGTGGGCAGGAGCTTCAATTGTTTCCTTAAGGAGGCTATGTCAGCATTATTCTTCTTAATCATCTCCTTGGATACTTTCACGTTCGAAGGATTGTAACCGATCTTGAGGACCAATTCCTCCAAAGTCTTGATCCTATTGTCCTTGGCAAAGGACGATATCTTCTCTAACTTCAATTGTGTTTGAACGTTGTTTAGGGACACTTGCAATTTGGATGCAGTAGTGGAAGCATGCACAAGCGTATAGAAAACCATTTCCCTTGTCTGCTTGTGCAGATCCATCTGATCGGTCAGATGCACGTCCTTCGTCTAGAATTCGAAGGTGGCCCTTTTGTAGTCAGTGATCACCTTCATATCTGGAACCTATGCCTAGAGGAATGCCATATGCATTCTACCCTTCTCGGTGTTGAATGTCGATAGCATCCTATGTTGTGCAGTCGACGTCTGCTTCCAGAATTGGGTGCAAGTACTGTTGGTCAGGGTCTGGTTCCTTTTCTTGATCAGTTCATACTTTTCAAAGATACTTAGCTTCGATCCCACCTTGCCTGGCTGGGTGGTCAATGGAGAATCTATAGATTTTTTTGACAATGCTAAGGTTATGACCTTCTGGAGGCTTGCACCGAGGGGTGGCCTATCAACCTTGGTCACTGTAGTAGACGGGGCTTCTTTTTCCCCAGTCGGGCTAGGAACTGAAAAAGTCTTAGGCCTCTTGGTATGCAGTTGGAATTCTTTTGACAATACCTCAGTGATAGGCGGAGATAAATATTGCCTAGGCCTTTTCTCTTTCGAGACCTGTGGCATGGTTGTTTGTGATACAGTGGCCGGGGGATCCTGTTGTTATACTTCGACCAATGTGTTAGGCTCCCATACCGTCTGGTTTGCAAATTTCTCAACTTCAGGCCTAGCTTCATGGACATATGGGATGTTCTTATTTTTCACCCTCATCTCAGAGATGATCCCACATGGATCATAATTCCATGGGAAACTCATGAAGAACTTCATTTCCCTTAGCAGCCTGTCTTCTTCTTCCCCAGCGCCACGATTGTTGCAGATGAAGGAGTCAATCTACCCTTTGATTCTGAGTTGTTTCTTTTTCTTTAGTGACACAAAATGGATATCATCGGAATTTATCATCTGCCTTATATATTCCAAAGCAAAAATTCTGACAGGCAGGTACTTGGGTAGCTTATACGGTGCCAACTCGCACCTGTATACTATGATCTCAGTGTAATCTTGGTACAAATACCAATCCCATGTCTTTGTGTTATCTGAGAGATGAAGGATCCTCTGAACTTCATCATTTATTCGAGGCTCGGGCCTGCCGCTAAGCATACTTACCACTGGGTGGTAGAATTGATCAATGAACTCCTTGAAACTAAACTTTGTGGAGTTGTGCTTGAGCAAGGAGGTCCATGCTGTCACTGCCTGGGGTCTACCATCTCCATCCATCTTTTGCATGGAAAAAATGAATTTGTCCGCTTGGAAGAAGACGAACAAGTACACCAGTATGGACGAGTATCAGAACATGTCTTTCGTGGCGAAATTCATGAACTATTCGTGAATATTGTTCCCCAGAAATGTGCTAAAGTTGAACTGGGTGGTGGGCTTCTCATCGATAGAGAAGATGGATAAAAATCCCAGAATGGGTTCATCTACCCACTGATCTGAATAGTATCATAACAAGGCACAAAGGGATGAGATGATCTGGTTTCCTTTAGTCGAGAACATGGAAGAAGGATAAGGAGGATTTGTGGAGGGAAATTGAGCAGATGGGGGGAGGAAAAGCTCAAATATTTGAGCTCTTTGGGGGGAAGGTCATTTTCTAGTATAATTCTGTAAGAATTTCTAGGTTGAAGGGTGATGCAAATTCGGCTCGGGGGATTTGCATCATTTGGTCGATGGATTCGAAATGTGACGAGGAAAAGAATCTCTCCAGACGAGGAGATGATGGCTCTTTACTCAGGAACGTAGTGGGCTTGGTACTTGAGGGTGAACTTGAGGGGTAAGTTGGACTCTCAGAGTCCGATTTCATCACTCTGATCCAGGAAGACTTCCTTGAGCCACGACTGAAGGTCTGCGAAATCAAAGTCACACTTTGTATCTACGATTAAGCGATCTTTGTTGACCAGTGGGATCCTGTCAAGGTCGACAGGAGGTGGGAGAAACGGATTCTCTTCTCCTTCTGCTTGTTGGGACTTTGGCGCCATTACTGCAACAGTACCTGCAAGAAAAAACAACGTTAGCAGGGTGGCTGTTGGTGGGGGAAACTGACTGTAACGGAGGAGAAAATGGTGTAAATCTCTCTAGTGCGATGAGTGGGTAAGTGGTGAAAGTAGTAAGGAAAAGGGTAGTTTTGGGTAAATGGGTGTCTGTTGGGCGCGGGATACAGGTCAGTTGGTTAACGGATAGGTCATCCAGTAATAAATGGCCAACGGATCACTTAGAGTGTGAGATGGCAGGTGACGGTGACTGGGGGTTACAGATGAGTGACATGGCGACTACCGATTGGGGTAAAGATCATGGTGAGGGGACTTTCCCCAAGCGAATGGGGGGAAGGACGGACAACAGTTATGGGACGTGACTATTTCGGGAAAAGGTGGATGATGACCTCAGGGGGTGACGAAGGTATGTCAATCCTTAGGAGGCAATGGGACTCGGGACAGATAGATCGATGCCACATATAGACAGGGGCTCGCCAGAGAAAAGATCCCATTTCGGACCCCCCCCCCCTCAGTTAAAAGCAGATCAGTCGGGGGGGTCCGAAAAACACTTGGAACTGTTGATCTGTGCACTTGATCCTTGGCCGCAAATATATGCGTGTCGTTTATCACCCATTCCGGACCCCCCCCCTCCATTAAAGGCAGAACAGACGGGGGGGTCCGGAATCCAATACTAGTCATAGATCTGCGTGCTTGATCCTGAGTCGTCTAGATGCGCGCGGGTCTTATCAGCAATTTCAAACCCTCCCCCCTCCGTTAAAGATAGAATGGTCGAGGGGGTCCGGAAAAATATGTCCACCGTAGATCTGGCACAAACATCTGGACCGTTGATATATGGACAGAGCATAAGTGAGGGCACGGAAAATACATGCACTGAGGAAACTTAGGAAAAGTGTGTTTCACAGGTTTTTCCAAAACTTTTCCTGTATACACCACCATGGGACTTGACCGACACCACTTTTAAACATATGAGACATTGTGCAACATTTACATCCAGCTGGTTTTTATTGAAATAAAGCAATAAAGCAACTAGCCTATATTCTAACCTAGCTTCCTATGACGAATAACCCAGATTAGACTATTGGGTCAATAATTTACTCTACCCTGGGGCTATCTGACCAAGATTAGATAGTCTGGACAGATTTATTCACTAATCTAACCTAGACACTTTGGCTAAGATTAAACTGTCTAGCCAAACTCATTCACTAACCCTATCAACATCAATTTAAAAAGAACTTGGCCATGCTTGAAAGTAATGGACCAAGTTACTATTATTGCATGGGGATTTTATTGAAATTCCTTTATGCCCTCTTTTCTTTTTCTTTTTCTTTATTTTTCTTTTTCTTTCTTTTCTTTTTCTTTTTTCTTTTTTTTACTTTTTTTTTTCTTTTTCTTTTTTCTTTTTCAATCTATTTTCAGAATGGAAAATCATTTGTCAACAAAAAACACTAGAGATAGATAATATTCTAGTCACCAGTTGATCCTATAACTTATAGGGTGATAACACCTTCCTAACTTCATGCATTATTCTAGTCATGTTATATGAAGTCCTCGTCATGGACTTTCTTCTTGTGTTCTAGAAATCCTAGGATTTGTGACCAAATACACTACAGCTGTAGCATCTCATGATGTGACAATGAGCAACAATGTGTCCTACTTGATTACATCTCCAACACCTTAGGGTGTTATGAAATATTTCATTATTTCTCCTTGCATAAAATCTCCATTCCAAAGCTTTGTGACCATATTCACTACATGAGTAACAGTGACCATGAAAAACATTTGCATACATTTTCTTTGGTGTCCATCTTGAAGGTGTCTCTTTTCTTTGAGGTGTAAATATGGCTTCTTGATGTCTTCCTTGCTTTGTTCTTTTGAAACTTTCCTTGCCTTGTGTAGATGGTTGACTTGCAACATTATTTCCATCCTTTGAGAGTGAGGGACTTACCTCATGCTTCTTTGAGGTGCTTGCTTCAACATGTGTAGCTTCTTTCTTGTATCCAAGACCTGATTTATCATTTGGTGATCTTTGACTATCCAACATCTCATTCAATATTGTTGAGCTATTCAAGAATTTGTTTGACTTATCTACTTTCTTTCTAAGATCAACAACTTCAAATTTCAACTTATGACATGACTCTTCCTTTTCATTTACTTGATTCTTTAATAGTTCCTCTATCTTTTTGTCTTCTTCAATTTGGGTCTTGAGATTGATATTAACTTCAAGACTTTTTCGAATCTCATCATCTACCTTCTTATTTTCTTCTATTTCATTATTTAGGCTTTTGATCTCTTCTTCTTTTTCTTCTAATTGAGTCTGTTTACTTTCTTATTCTTCCTTGAGCATTTCCTTTAACTTCAAGATATGCCTTTGATTCTTCTTAAGAAACTTTTTAGTGTTATCGGAAAGATAGCTATATTCTATGTAACAATGGTCATAGTTGTATTCAAATAGACCCCATTCAACTTTCATTTTAAGCTCCAATAGCTCTTCTTCTACTTTTTCCATGGGATAACCATTATCTAACTCTACATATACTATCTCTAGATTTTCTTCTTCACTTGTAGAGAAATATTCAACATCATCACATTTTGAAATATTGCAATCAGGGGTTTTTGGAGATTCTTTACATTCATTGATCTTGATGGAATTGTCTTCAATATCTTCCTTTTTGCCAACATCATCACATTTAAAATCATTGCAAATAGAGGATTTTGGAGATTATTTACCTTCATTGTTCTTGATGGAGTTGTCTTTAGTGTCTTCCTTCTTGCTTTGGTATGTCTTATCTAGCTTTAGCCATAGATCTATGGCGGAAGTGCATTGTCCCATGCTCTCTTTGATAGAATTTGAGAGTCCACTAAGAATGGTCTTGAGAGCCAATGCATCATTCTTCTTCTCTTCCCTTTGAACTACAAACTTTGACTTGTTCTTCAAAGGAACTGATCCACCAATAGCTGCCTTCCAAATACCCGCTCATATTTCCTTCAAGTGCACTTTCATTTCTATTCTCCATGTAGAATAATTTTCCTCATCAAGGATTGGAACTTCATCATACATTTGTGTGTCCACGAATCTCCTCCAAGCTTGTTAAGGATTATAGTGAATGCCTGCTCTAATACCAATTGTTGGACACACAGACCACACTTAGAGGGGGGGTGAATGAGTGTGGGGATCTTTCTCAAACTTCCCTTCACAAAACTCCTTAGTTAGCAATCACCCTTTACTCATTACTTATTGTTGTCATTTATAACCATTTATATGTGAACATACATCAACATATTTCATCAATAAGTCATCATCACAAGGAACACAAAGAACACAAGATGTATGTACAATTTTATTTTTATTATGGACTACAATCCTTGGGTTATCAGCAACAATTGAATAGAGTTACAACTCCACAAGAGAAACATCTCTATAATTCAAGACTCAGCTTACACAACTCAGCACCAACTAAGGATAGGAATCAATCCTCAACATATACCAATCTGTCAATAGATACGCGACTTGTCAGTAGTGCAACATGTGTATGTACACGTCCTACCAATAGTATAGCTCGCGTATGTATGCGCCCTATCTGTACTACAACCTGTGTGTGCCTTCTAAACAACTAGGGTTTTCTCTCCATGAAAACTCAAATCCTCTGCAGCCCTCAGTCACATCCACTTATGTCATTCACTGTCTGATATGAACCAGAACCAATCAAAACATATCCATACTCTCCAACAACTTATACTCATGCTCCTCAACCATACAATATGAATGCTACTCAAACATAGGTAACCAATACACTATGGCAACCATATCAGTACTGAAACATAAGAGTATTGCTCACTCCATCAACCAATACACTATGGCAACCATATCAGTACTGAAACATAAGAGTATTTCTCACTCCATCAACCAATACAAACCAAATCATAACATCCATACCAAAAATGCTTCAAGCATTCACCATACAATATGCAAGAGTATCCATCAAGACAACTATGTAACCATACTAGAGTTTCTATGGTAGATCTGAGCCCATAGAATGTTGATCTGAAACTTGCTTCAGTTGTTAATAACTTGGCACTAGCTCACACTCAAGTATTCATGACTTCCATCAACTGTACGCGCTCTGTCTTCCTTCATCCCACGTATGTACATGCTCAAGATCACTGCAGCTCGCGTATGTACGCTCTATGGTCCTCTGTTGCTCGCGTACTCCTTCAGAAACTAGGGTTTCTAAACTTCCAAAACTTTCACCGTCAAGATATCAGACTTACGGAAACTTTGATGCATCCATAAGATCCTCCAGCCACTCTCTCTCTCAGAATAGATCTTCAAGATATGCTCAAGACATTATTGTCCCAAGAGACCCTTGCCTCTTATTTATACTCTCCAAGTAGCTTCCTTAGAGACATCTTCTAAGCCACTTTGTCCACATAGACACTTTGTCCACATAGTCACCTATGTCCAACTTTGCCCAATTTTCCATTTGTCCATGTAACCAATAGCCACCTAACCACTTAACACATTTTCCTCTTTTTAGGGTTAACCACTTTCCATNTCCTTGACTTTGTCACTTCACTTTATTATTTAAATAATCCTCTTTGATTTTGTCACTTCACTTTATTATTTAAATAATCCTCCTTCTTTGTAAGTATTTTGACTTCTTTGACCTTTTGGGGCTTCAAGCCAACATATGAGGGTCCTTCAACTTCGTAAGGCCATAACTCTCAAACTGTGAGGATTTATGTGACGTTCCACATACCATCGGAAATGGCATGAAAAACACTATCCATTTAGGATAGTTTCACTGACAAATTTATTGATCTTGATCTCATTATTCCACAATTAAGTATGGGTTCTCTAACCATACTTCTAGGATAACTTAATCGCAAAGTGTCTTCTCGTGAGGGCTGTCACCATAAGGGGACCACTTTGGAGTTGATCCATTTGTACTCCTTATCAAGACAATAATGATTCATCTTGACATTAATCCAACTATGCATAATATATCAATGAAAACACATTGATCCAACTTCATCTATCAATCCAACTATGCATTATATATCAATGAAACTACATCGATCCATCTTCATCTATGCATCATGTATCAATGACAACTCATTGATCCATCTTCATCTATGCATCATGTATCAATGACAACTCATTGATCCATCTTCATATATGATTCTACTTGACATCAATCCATTCTCATCAAGGACAATACATATTACATCAATATGTTATGACAAGACATTGTTCCTTTGACATCAATCAATCAATCCTTTGGAATCAATCAATCCCTTGACATCAATGACAACATGATCCAACAATATCAACATACATACTTAGGTTAACTACACCCTAAATAAGTATTCCTTGAATAAGGCTTGACTAGGCATAGGCCTACACCCTAAAAACATTAACTAAGAAAGGTTATAAGCATTAACTAAGAAAGGTTATACTCGAGGAACCCCACTAAGAACCCAAGTTTATAATCATTAAGAAACAACTTTGAAGAATTATTTTCTCTGTTGCAACGAATCATTGCCACTGAGAGGCACTCCTTCAGGAGCCGCGGGGCTCATTCACAAAAGCTTCATATGGGACGAATTATTTTAATTCAGAAAAAGAAGATTTTAACAAGGCTAAGTTATGGATTAAAGGGAGAATTCGGTAAATTTAAAAAGGTTTGTAGATTCAAAATCATGAGAAAAAAATGAAATGTGAAGTTGGTGTGAGTTAATGATTCTTTCGTATAATGCATTACTTGTAACTGAAATTTATAAAAATAATTTTTAAATTAAAATATTAATTATAGATAGATGTATGTTTTATTAGAAAAGGCATAAAAATGAACTTGTTAAAAATTCTTCACAAATTTTTTAGGTCTTAGCAAAACATGGTTTCCCTTGGTTCTCAAGGCCAGGATTAATAAAGATGATTTATTTATCACTTTATTCCATGGAAAAAAAATTTAATATTATCCTAAATCAAAGAAATCTTTACCACCCGAAGAAACTATCAATACTTTTATATTATATAATCATTAATCAAGATATTAATTTAATACACTATTATTATAAAAATAATAATTTAAATAAAAAAAATTAAATATATTTTAATTTAAAAAATTAATATAAAACACATTATATAATTAAATTAAAAATGATAACTAATATGGGAAATAAAAGCAAACGATTAAACGAAGTAACATATTTACAAGGGGCATGTCGTTAAAATTTTGATTAGTAAAACTATACAAACATCCAAATTTATATAAAATATGGAAAAAAATATTTCAAATAATTTTAGTTTATTATAAAAAAAATATCAATATTAAATATAATTACATAAACATAAAAATTAATTTTAAAATTAAATTCTATAATGATAATTTTAAATATAGTATTATATCTCATGAGTTGCATAATGAAACTAAGAGTTGGACAATCCCCAAAACACCATCGCAAGAAAGAATCAGTCACCTTTGTGACACCTAGAGGGTTAAAGATGAAAAACAAGTTCTCCTAGATTGCCAGGAATACACCCAAATTAGATCTCAATTTCAAAATATTTGTCACAATATTGACCTTCCTAACCTTGTAGGTCATCAAAACTTTAGTGAACTTGAAATGCTTCTCTTAATGTTTTTCAAGCATCAAGTAACATTTTACAGAAATCCAAGTAATCTCTTATTTTTCTTAAGTTACGATAGACCAATTTTGGTCTCAATGAACGTTAACCACCACCACCACCACCACCATCATCATCAATCAAATTTTAAATTTCAAAACGAATGTGCAAATTCGCAAATGTCATATCAACCTCTAACTTATTCAAAAGATGGTTTCCAAATTTATAAAGAAACATTGATACATATAATGATCTATAACATATTGATACATTGTTTCATTAAATTATTTTTTATTACAAATTTCTTTTTTAAATGCCTACAATTTATTGAACAATAAAAGTTGATACTTCGATCCATATTTTTTTTCTTTAACCTTGAGAATTTGGTTACTCATTAAAGTGATTTGGGCTAGGTCCATGGATGCCACTATAACCCAAGAGTATATCCTAACTTAGCAAGAGCAGAGGCATCCCACCTGGGGAGAATAACAATCACGTTACCCAATGACTCAATCACCCAAGCTAAACCCATGCAACATACCTTTGTTTAATCCATATTCACTAACTACAATCATAGGTAATCAAGGTCTCACGGAGTTAGGGTTAGGTGAATGGTACAAAGTAATGACCCCATATGAAAGTGGACACATTATTTATTATTGTTCAATTATCCTCACTTGGATTCAATTCCTTGGTAAAATATTTAGCTCATTTTGATGAAATTTAGAAAAGTAGGCGTCTTTTTACACATCTCAACCCTTGCTAAATCATAAATTTTATGTTAAAAACTAGCTTACACAATGTGACACTAACCCAAAATTATAATTACAATTAACCAAATTTAAGCTTAAACCTCACATAATTTAATGATGGAGGGCACCTCTCCTTTTGAGTGCTGACATATGATTTTTTGGTTACATTTTAGTAAATCTAAAACAATAGATTTCAATGTAGTTTATATACAACAATTTGGTGTTTGGCTTGGTCGTGACCTTAAAATTAGATTATTAGTATTAGTATTATATTACACATTGAGTATGGAATTACACATCTCTCTTGCACCAATATAAAATATTTTCTTAATGATCTTATCAATTGAACATCATAATTACTATTGGAGCAGTGTTAATCATTCATTTGAGGTTAAAATTCTAATTCATAAAGAATCTTTATATACTTAGAGATTACAAAAGTTATTCAACAAGAGTAATGTATAGTAAAATTGAATTCCTCCCAATAATAATTAAAAAACATATACAAATAACGAACTAATTATAAAATATTGGAACTATAACCTCAGGATCTTTGACTTGAGGAACTATGACCTCGAGAACTTTGACCTCAAGAACTATGCCCACAAGAAATTTGATCTTATGAACTTTGACCTCGGGAACTATGACCTCGAGAGCTTTGACCTTAGGGACTATGACCTCGAGAAATTTAACCTCGGGAAGTTTGATCTAAAGAACTATGACCTCAAAAACATTGACCTGTGGAATTATGACCATAGGATCATTGACCTTAATAACTACGACCTCGGGAGCTTTGACCTTAGGAACTATGACCTTAGGAACTTTAAACTCAAGAACTATGACCTTAAGAACTATGACCTCGTGAACTTTGACCTTAGGAACTATGACCTCGGGAACTATGACTCAGGAACTATGACTTGAGGAACTATGACCTACAGAACTTTGACCTCAAGAAATTTGATCTTAGGAACTATGACCTCATGAACTTTGATCTCAAGAACTATGGCCTCAGGATCTATGACCTTAGGAACTTTGACCTCCGAAACTATGACCTAAGGAACTATGTGATTTACAATAACAATACTTAGAAAATTAACTAGAATAGGAAACAACAATACTAGCACCGAACTAAGAGAAAAATGACCATTTCTTTATTTAGAATAGGAGGCAAGCTTATATATATGCATATTATTACATGTTGGCTTGAATGGATCAAGCGAAAACTAGCTTCTAACAACTAGTTCGTTATATCTTATAAACTACTTCCTTGGGACTTGTGACCATCTATTCTTGTCCTCCAATAAGCTGAGATGGTGAGTCTTCTAATAATCCAGCTAGCCGAGAGAGTGCACCTTCCTTGGGATTCACGTGGATGTTTGTTTGGTTGCCCAATTCCTCACTATTTAAGCCCATAAGTGTCCCCACTTCTATTAGTAAATGAGGAAAATGCTTGTTCATGGAAGCTTCTAAAAACAATTTAGCCTGAGAAAGAGTTTGGGTTGTACACCCAACAAGGTAAGAGGTATGTTGTTGATTATGGGTGGTGGTATGGCAAGTGTCAAGTAAGGTTTCTTGTAGCAAGGGAGACTAGAAATCAGGGATTAACTCGAAAGGATGAGATATTGTGACATTATCTTCTAGCAATGGTGGTTCATAGTGTTTTAGGCTATTCACATTCACCACATTGTGAATTCCTAGATGGGGTGGGAAGTCAAGGCGATAAGCATTGTCTCCAATCCGCTAGAGAACAATATAAGGGAAATAGTGGAGAGGCTTCAATTTGTGATGACGTTGGGATTTAAAACGTTGGCATTCCATGTAAAACCATTCTTTATCACCAGGAGTAAAAACCATAGGGGAACAATTAGCATCATGGAAGACTTTGTATCATTGTTGGACTGCCTTTAGCGCTTCAGAGACTTGGGCATGTTTGTGTGCTAGATTCTACAAAAATGAAAGGGCGGGTGTTTTTTCTTTCTTTTGGTGTGGAGTGCCAAAAGCTTGCAAGGTGAGAGGAATTTCATAAAGGGATAAAGGTTGATATCCAAAGTAGGCCTTGTTATCCCCGATATCTAGGGATAACTAGGAGATCATGTCTCGAGGCCCACATGGTCCTAGACATGGAGTACGAGAGCAGATTTGATTTGAGCATGGCCCTTGAGGGCCCATCTTTTCTTCTTCTCAGCCAGACTTGTCCTGC
>ML799068.1:265721-293389 GCA_009831015.1 Picea engelmannii | reverse complement strand
CTGAATCGAAACCAAATTGCAATTGTCGCATGAAATAAAAAGAATGTCTGCTTGCACAATGCGACGATGACTTGACGTTCAGGAGACAAAAGGTGTAGGCAGCTTATATGACAATTGAAAAAATTGAATTGGCTGCCAACACAGCCTCTGTTACAAAATGTGCTTCTTGAGTTGGCAAAGTTGTCGTATGAAACATATCTACAAAAAAAGGCAAACAGTGTCTACATGCTGCGACAGCTTCGCATACACAACAAATTCACCTTGAATGAGGACAATGCAATTTTTCATATCAGCTGAAGAAGGGGAATATATATATA
Organism: Picea engelmannii; assembly: GCA_009831015.1. Lineage (NCBI taxonomy): Eukaryota > Viridiplantae > Streptophyta > Pinopsida > Pinales > Pinaceae > Picea > Picea engelmannii. Next base: position 293,072 of record ML799068.1, on the reverse strand, counting down.
TATATATATATATATATATATATATCAAACTTTGGCAGGAAACGAAAATACCTCATCTGTCTCTGTAACATTTGTTCAACATCCAGATGAATGTTCGTTGGACTTGGCCCATATCTCTGTAATCCCCATATATCGCATGTTCCCGATTATTTTCTACTGGGAACATATACCAGATGCAAGAGAAAATGAATGTGGCAACGTCTTTTATTTGTATATCAAATTGTTTGGTGCAAAGGTCGATGGGTTCTGCTCTATGGAACCTTCTAGGAACTTGCTTGCGGCCTGTTTAAAGTATGGTTGGTTCTTGGTTATCTACTTTGTCTATAAATTTGTATACCGTGGAACTCCAACTGTTCTTTGGAGGACACAAAACAATATAATTGAATTTTTTAGCCAATTGGCCCCCAGATCCGCTTGATAATTTCTATGGCATTGTGACGCAAATGTACTATGTGGCTTGCTTTAGCAGATTTCCTTGATCGATGAACTTGGTCAAATTATTGTTCTCAAATAATTTGAAATCAATGAATATATAGTGTGTGTGAAGTGCAATTGTCCTATCATAGCAACAAGAGGCTCTTAAAATTCAAATTGGTCGTTGTTTTGCCAGTTTTGGTTATTCGATGAACTTGGCAAAATTAATATCCTGGAATAATTTGAAATCAACGAATATATACTATGCGGAGTTCAATTGTGCTATCATATGAACAAGAGGGCCTTCAAATTCAAATTGGTCCTTGTTATGCTTGCGGTGATAGAATTTAAAAAAAACTTTCTTTTGTTTGCTTCATTTTTTTTAAAATAAGCTATTTAACATCCTTTAATAATTTAATGTAATTCACTTGTACAATATCAATAGTTAATATTAATAATTTAGTATTTGAAAATAATGTTTTTAGATAAAGTTAGATAGGATGAGCATCCCTAAACAATTGCAAATTTGAACCCTCCAGACGTGGAGTCCGCCTGTCAATTTGTATATCGCGGAAGTCTGGGTGATATTTGCAAAAAACGGAACAAAAGAGGCTCAAATTTCAGCCCGCCAGGCCGAGAACCCGAGATCCAAAAAGTGCCCAAGTATGGAACGAGGGATCCACATATGCTCTATAAAATATCATCCATACTTTCTAAAAGTACATGTTTACTATGTATTCGTCATTTGTCGAAAAACTTTTATATCAGTCGCCCGACCAAATTGTACAAACTTTCTCGTCTAATTAAATTCTGCAATATCAAAATTTAATATTAATAATTTAGTATTGAAAATAATGTTTTTAGATATGTTATATAGGTGATAGGGATTAGCATCTGTAAACAATGGCAAACTTGAACCTACCAGCCCTCAAGTCCATCCGTCAATCTATATATTGCGGAACTCCAAGTACTATTTCGAGGACACGGAACAATGAAACTGCAATGTTGAGCCAACCAGCTCGCAGGTCCGCTTGTCAATTTGTATATCGCGGAATTGTGAGTGGTATTTGTACAACACAGAACAATAGAGGCCCAATTTTTATCCCACCAGCCCTAGATCCTCTGATAAAAAAAAGTGGCTAAATATGGAATTCATACGAGATCGCTACGGGACAATAAAAGTGCAATGTTCAGCCAACCAGCCCGAGTCCGCCTGTCAATTTGTATATCGCGTAAATCTGGCTGCTATTTGTAGGGCACAGAACAATAAAATCTCAATTTTCAACTCGCCAGCCCGCGATCCAAAAAGTGCCTAAGTATGGAATAAGAAATGCGCATATGTTGTATAAAATCTCATGTCCATACTTTATAAAAGTACATGTTTACTATGTATTGCTCGTTTCTCTGAAAACTTTTATATCAGTCGGTCCACCAAAATGGACAAACTTTGTCCTCTGCTTAAATTCTGCAATATCAATATATAATATTAATAATTTAGTATTGAAAATAATGTTTTTTTATATGTTGGATAGTTGATAGGGATTGCCATCCCTAGACAATGGCAAATTTGAACCCGCCAGCCCTCGAGTCCATCTGTGAATGTGCATATCACGAAAGTCTGAGTGCTATTTGGAGGACACAGAACAATGAAAGTTCAATGTTCAACCAGTCAGCCCGAGAGCCCCCGATCAAAAAAAATGGCTAAATATGGAATTAATACGGGATCGCTACGAAACAATAAAAATGCAATGTTCAGCGAAGCAGCCTGCAAGTCCTCCTATCAATTTGTATATCGTGAAAGTCTGGGTGGTATTTGTAGGACATAGAACAATAGAGACTCTATTTTCATTCCGCCAAGCGCAAACCCGCGATCCAAAAAGTGCCTAAGTATGGAATGAGGGATCTGCATATGCTTTGTAAAATCTCATGTCCATACTTCGTATAGAGACTCATGTCCATACTTCGTATAAAGACTCATGTCCACAAGTCCGCCTGTCAATTTGTATATCGCGAAAGTCTAGGTACTATTTGCAGGACACGGAACAATAGATACTCAATTTTCAGCCCGCCAAGCCGCGAACCCGCGATCCAAAAAGTGCCCCAAGTATGGAATGAGGGATTCACATATGTTCTAGAACAATAAAAATGCAATGTTTAGCCAAGCAACCCGTAGGTCCTCCTGTCAATTTGTATATCGCGGAAGTCTGGGTGCTATTTGTAGGACATGAAACAATAGAGACTCTATTTTTAGCCCACCAGGCCGCGAACCCGTGATCCAAAAAGTGCCCGAGGGATCCACATATGCTCTATAAAATCTCATGTCCATACTTTATATAGAGAGTCATCTCTGCATGTCTGCCTGTCAATTTGTATATCGCGGAAGTGTAGGTGCTATTTGTAGGACACAAAACAATAGATACTCAATTTTTCAGCCCGCCAGGCCACGAACCCGTGATCCAAAAACTGCCCAAGTATGGAATGAGGGATTCACACATGTTCTATAAAATCTCATGTCCATACTTTAAAAAAGTACATGTTTACTATGTATTGCTCGTTTGTCGGAATACTTTTATATCACTCAGTCAACCAGATTGTACAAACTTTCTCGTCTAATTAAATTCTACAATATCAATATTTAACAGTAATAATTACCGCAAGTCTGTTTCTGAATTTGTATATCGTTGAATTGTGGGTGCTATTTGTAGAGCGTGGAACAATAGAGGCCCAATTTTTTGCCCGCTAGCCCAAGAGCCCCCGATCCAAAAAACTGGCTAAATATGGAATTAATACGGAATCGCTACGGGGCAATAAAAGTGCAACGTTCAACCAACCAACCCGCAAGTCCGCCTGTCTATTTGTATATTGCGGAAGTGTGGGTGTTGTTTGTAGGACACAGAACAATAGAGGCTCAATTTTCAGCCTGCCAGGCCGAGAACCCGCAATCGAAAAAGTGCCTAAGTATGGAATGAGGGATCCCATATGTTCTATAAAATCTCATGTCCTTACATTATAAAAGTACATGTCTACTATGTATTGTTCGTTTGTCGCAAAACTTTTAAATAACTTGCCCGACCAGATTGTACAAACTTTCTCGTCTAATAAAATTCTACAAGATCAATATGTAATATTAATAATTTAGTATTGAAAATAATGTTTTTAGATATGTTAGATAGTTGATAGTGATTGCCATCCCTAAACAATGGCAATCTTGAACCCGTCAGCCCTCGATTCCATCTGTCAATCTGTATATCGCGGAACTCCGAGTGCTATTTGGAGGACACAGAACAATGAAAGTGAAATGTTGAGACAGCTAGCCCGTAGGTCCGCTTGTCAATTTACAAATTCCGTGACATACAAATTGATGGCCAATATATGTCACTGAGATGCAATATGACCATCGGCCCTTCACGTCTCTTGGGTATATCTTCTGTCGTTTTATTTTGTAACCCGCCCGACCGCTTTCCATACTTTGGTATTTCTTGGAATCGGTTTCGCCATCACCGCTGCCTTCGTACTTGTTTCCAGATATGCAATCATTAAGCTTTAATGCTAGTAGCCATCCTACAGGAACCGTTAAGATTGTCATTAATGTCTGAAAATCCGGAGAAGATTTGTCATTACTACGAATTAAACTAAGATTTGCGCACAAGTATGTTATCCTTTCTAAGTATTCATTTGAAAGGTGATGCAATCTTTTTTTTTTTCTGCGCGGACGGGTTGGTCCTTCTAAGAAATTTCTAATTCTTAATCTCTTTTCTCCATCACCGCCACCTTCGCATTTTTTTCTAATTGTGCAATTAGTGAGTTGTGATGGTGACAACTCATTCCACATGAACCTTGGAAATTGTCATTGATCAACGAAAGGCTCGAGGACATATTCCATTGATTCACATTAAAACATAATTTGCGGAGGGTTATATTATGCCTCCCCGATTTTCATTTCAAACATCGTCTCGAGCAAACGGAAATTATTAATAACTTTTGGCAGCAGTTCTCTCCACACACAGTAAACACATTGGGGCATAATGGCCAGAGGTTCCACTATTCTAGGGCATATTCTTACTATTCATCTCCCTCAGCGCAGGAGCAAACAAGGAGATGGTCCTTTGGTACACCGAGAGATATATTTCAAGCCAAAAAATTCCATGGCAACCCTGGCTGCTCAGAGAACCTACCCACTTGCATTCATGGCTGTCGCAGAAGTTGATGCCATGAATTTCGAGCTAGAAGAAGATGATCTGATGGATGATGATACAACAATGGATGATGGCAATGCAGAGAATCTTCCCACTCCTGCACCCAAATTGAAATCAACCATAATGAACGGAACTTCCCAGCTCAGTCATGGTGGTGATGACAACACCAAAAGGAGTTTCATAAAAGAAACTTACAGTGAACGCAACAACCACTTTGCAGCGCGAAAGTAGGAATTCCAGAGTTCCAAATTAGTTTGTTCTAGGCGGAAGAGTTTCACTGTAAAGCAATGATATGTTGATGCTCCCAGAGATATATTTCAAGCCAAAAAATTATTGATTAACATCTTCGAGAATCAGGTCCAAAACTCTCGCTGCTGCAAGGCATTTTCCTACTAGTCATCTCCTTCTGCCCAGAATGGACTAATTTGGGCCTCTGGAATTGCACATGCAAGCTGTGCTACTGAATTTTTTTGGACTATGCAGAGGCGGTTTCAGCTAAGGTTTATTCCACTTGCCCTGCAACCATTTTCGTCTTCTTCCTCAGGGAAAGCTTGTGAAAAATATCAATTTCAGCACAGGATGATTCATCGAGGAGAAAACTGCAAAGATCTTGCATACTGCGGATCCCGTGCCTGTGTTTGTCGCAGATACCTTCAATGTTTTGGCCCGAAGAACTGGGTCCAATTTCTAAGGATAGATGTACAATACTCAGTGTTTTTCTTATTTTTTAAAATGCATTTGCTATTAAAAAATATTTGCCTTCGAGTCTTCATTGTTGCCTCTTTTCTGGGTTTAACACATGTTCTAATTGGCATGGTTCGGTGCTCTCATACTTCTTCGATATTGTGTTTACTTAGCTTATCTTTTATAAGATGGAACATCTAACAATTATATGCCAATGTACTGTGTGAATCCATCAGGTTTTTATGCAAACAAAAAATGGATTACATAATTTCAAACCAATGTTCAATTCTATTCGTAATGCAGATAAAACATAGCAAAACCAATGTACAATGTTGCAGCAAAATCGTTATTCTTGTTTCTAGGCATGCAATTATTAAGTTTTAATGCTAACAACCCATAATGCAAGAAGTTTAATACTTGAATTAATATGTTGCACTCATGGAAGAGTGTATGAAGAATGTAGTTACACTCACACGTTCCAATAAAATCTAATCTTCAACAAAGCATTTGCTGACAATTAGTAGAAAATGAAGTTTAGTAGTTAAGTTAATATGTTACAGTCATGGAAGAATGTATCAAGAACATAGTTACACGCACACATTGCAATAAAATCTAATCTTCAACAACGCATTTGCTGACAATTAGTAGAACATCATGGTTTTGCAACAATGGGGCTTCTTTGAAACCAATTCGCACTTACGAAAACTGCCTTCCGCCTTTCTATTTTCCCACTCTTTTATTCCGTCTAGTTTCTCTTCCTGGTTACTTAATCATTTTTCTCCCGAAAATGCCTTGCTCCACAACTTCGCGGATTCACGCATTTCCAATGACCACTTCCCCTTTCTTTAAATTGACCCTCTATTGTTCCCTGTCCCACAACTGGCACCCAGAGTTCCGCGATATAAAAATTGACAGACGGACTTGCACGTTGGTCAGGTCAATATTGCTCAGTGCGTGGGTGGTCTTGCGGGTTCACAGATGCACTCGTGCTCTTTTATCATGACACTAACCGAACGCTTCCCCATTCCATACCCAGAAACTTCTCCAACCGCGAATTCTTTCTAGGCGGTCTCTACATTGGACTTTTGTTGTTCCATGGCTTGCGAACAGTACCGTCACTTCCGTGATATACAAATTTGCAACTGTTCTTAGATCATACCCTCTTTTGTATTACGGTCCACCTATCATGCCATCTTTCGTGGTGCACATTTTTGCACTGAAAACTTCCGAGAAATACAATTTAACTGTCGGGTTCTTGCATATTTAGTGGAACTATTGTCACCCGATTTTGAAGCCCGTCCGTCCGCTTTCCATACTTCGCCATTTGTTCAAATTTCTTTGGCAGATCGTCGGTTTGGTGGGTTGAAGAAATATTCAGTTCGTAGTCGTCGTTTCCTGTGCTCGCGCCCCTTTGCAATTAGCAGCTGGCAATTATATATAAGATCTTATTTCTACTCATGCAATTAGCAATTTCCCTATTCCATACTTAGCCACTTTGCCGGAATTCCGCAAATATACAAGCCAACCGCTGAACTTCCCCATCGTGATCTCTTCCGTTTTACACATTTTGCACTCAAAATTTTCGAAACATGAAATTTGACCATGCAACACTCAGTTGTCCTGACTATCCCCGTAACCCTTTTTTGAATATCGTCCGACTGCTTTTTAGAGATTGCCATTCTTTCCTTGCTCTCCGCCGTCTCTGTCACCTTCACACTTGTCTATAATAAAAGAAAATAAAAAGTTATATATATATATATATATATATATATATATATATATATATATATATATATATATATATATATATATATATATATATATATATATATATATATATATATATATATATATCTTGTTTCTAAATATGGAATTACTGGCGTTTAATTCTAACAGGTCATCATGCAGAAACTGCATAGATTGTCATTGATGGGCGAAAGGCTCGAGGACATCTCGTACTGATGCACATTAAACCAAAATTTGTGGGGGGATTATATTATCCCTTCCGAGTGTTCACTTCAAAATCATGAAATCTCGTTCACACGGCGTGGCCTTCGCACGTTCACGAAACCTCCATTCCTTAATTGCTCTTCGTCGTACCCGCCACCTTCGCATTTCTAAATATGCAATAAATAAACTTTACTAATAACAGTTCATCATGCACCACCAATACAGATTGTCATTAATCAACGAAAGGCTCGAGGAGCTTTCCCATTCATAAGCATTTAACCAAGATTTATCGAAAAGTTACATTATCAGCTCTAATTGTTCGTTTAAACCATCATCTGCAGCAAAGCAACCTTCTCATAAACCTATGGCATCAGCTTGACAACAGTTCTGTGGAGATACAATGAACATCTTCGGGCGCGAGGACCAGAACTTCCACTGGTCCAAGGCATTTTCTTATTACTCAACCTCTGTCGCAGAGAACCAAGTAATTTGGACCTTCGGGATTTCTCATGTAAGTTGTGTCCCTGAGGTTTTTGACTGTAAGGACCTGGTCTCTTGGTGCACCGATAAATTTATTGTAGAGAAAATAATTATTCCACTGCAGGACTGCTCTTTTGTTTCTTTGTCACCTCAGGTCTTCCGCCAGATGCAGAATTTCCCGGAGCCAACATTGAGGTTCAGAGGAGAAGATTGCAAATAATTCCTATCAAAGCATAATAACAGATTGGACCTCTTGCCCCTTTTTTTGGAAAACCCGAATATAGTTCTTGAAGATATTACAAGCATGCAGGTTAGTTCATTTAGAAATCCATTTCGCGAAATTGCCTGGTTGTTTACAAGAATAACGGGACAAGAGTCCACAACTATTGTTTCCTGCATGGCTCTTTATATTTTGTATTTCACAGTCAATGAACAAGCCATTTTTTATTGGGCCAGGTTAATTTCCCATGAAATCTCTTCCCAATTGTCAAGCTACAAAAGGGAAAATATTTTTTATATGTCATCCTATTTAGTTTTTGCAATAGCACATTCCTGTCGGTTTCTGCAACTGTCTCTGTCCAAGAATGTCAACTGCGAATTCCACCCAGTAACGTTCTGGTACCAGGCCTTGTGGAAGCACAAGGCTTCCCACTGTTTTTATGAGGTTTTTAATGGCTTCCTGTATGTTTTCAAAGTTTTGTTGTTAGGAGAAGATGCTCCCCGCATATCTGAACAGGCAACTAGTTTTTTGGACAAGAAGAGGACACTCGAACATTTGGATAATTACACTGTCATAAGAATTTTTGGCTCCACGGAACAACCTGCTCTCCTTCCATGTCACATTACGGACAAAATGTTTGTTGCAGAAGTAGCACGTCAATACAAATACTGATTCCATCTGTTCCAAAGGAAGAAAAAAAACCAGTTCATTCCTCTGCCTTGGAAAATAGGGGAGTTCATGTTGAAAAACGTCAACAAAATTGACGATTTCACAGCACATTCTAGCATCTCCAACCTGAGATATGCTAAAGACATAAGAAGATTCGACCCCTATGATATTTTTAGACAACATTTACAAACACTTGGCCTCAACGATTGTTTTGTAAATAAACACCTGCCCAAAAACATAGACAGTGGCGACAACGGTCTTGCCTCTAATGTCGACAAGGTACATACAGTGCAAAGCTGCACTAAATTGTACACGCAATAGGGGAAAGGCCCCAGTGACAAGAGTGTTCAATCCGCAAATACCACTCCAAAAAGTACTACATCTCGGAGCATCGCTCCAATGACCCATCATAGCAACAAAGAAACCTAGAGTTCTTCAAACAGAGGAGGAGATAACGACCCTCCTCACTCTAAAATTGATAGTTCTCACAAGCTTCCAGTAGAGAAGAAGAGAAAAAAAAATGTGGGGCAGGCGGAAGAGCCGGAAATTCAGAGTGAGAACATGAAACTTGACACAGATCTGGATACCATGATCTGCTTCCTTGATCAGCCCGGAACACCATCCACCATAGCCATCCAATGGACATATCCGTTACCAAAATTTTTGACGAATATGAATCCTTTGTGTTCCAGAGCGCTGTTTTTGATAGCCGGAACAAAAAATTAATAATTCAAAAAGAAAAAAATGTTAAAAATAAAAAAGGCAAATCTCGTTCAGAGGTTGACATTGCCAACATGTGGCCGTCCCAAATCTGTCAACTTCACACCGCGACCGGAGAAGCACTTCATGATTCCATTGGAGGCATCGAGACCGAGAATGTCAGACTAGAGGACCGAATCAAGGAATTGGAAGACGTTTTCATTCCTATGCCATTACTTGTCGTTCCTTTGGCAATAGCCATGCCTGGCACCCCTGCACCTAATGTAAAAGCATCCTCCACCCTGCTCGCATCCTGTAAAGGATATGTGGAGAACAATATCAAAAAAAGAGTGGAACTGGTTACTGAGGCGTGGAAAATATCACAAACCATCACTTCCCTTGGAACCAGGGCACATAGCTTGCTAGAGATTTTGCAGGCCGAATTAAAAGATGAAGAAAAATTCTTTTTAAAAACGATCATCCCTTTTGGCAAGATTGTCAACAATATGATAGAAACAAAAAGAAGAGAAGGAGATCTTCCATCGAAAAACCGCATCGGCCAATTAAATGCATGTTGGAAAGAAAAAGTAAAGAACCTGCATCTCATTGTTCAGTCATGTGAACAAGCCATATCTAATAAAGATATATTATTCACAAAGTTGTCAAATATAGACTTAACCGGGAAAACCTACGACTTCCAAGACCCCCACTTAATCACAAACTCCTTGCCCTTAACCATGTAAGATTTCGATAAACATGTTATTATTTTAAGACCTTGTCTCTGCAAAAGTTTTACAACATCCCTCAATTTGATCAAGCTCACATGTCCACGACTGGCTAGTCAAATATGCAATACATAATGAGGAAATTCATCAGGCTCTCTCTAATCTTTCTATCGACTTCCGGGAATTAGAAAACGATCTTTTCAACATAAGAATCCATAATGAGATTAGCGTCGCCTCGATGAGAGGCTACATTGAAGAATGGCTTGGAAGGCAATTGAAACAGGCCGTCGACAAAAGGCAACAGGCAGTTGCCAGCATTCCAACAGTCGTGGAAGACATCCTTGAAACTGCAGTCATCGACAACATCAATGAAATGACAACCCCAAGCAAATAGCCAAAGGGCTCATATGTACCCTCACTGTAAGTTTACTCATCACATCCTTCTTTGTTTATCAACCCAGTTATTCCAGTTTCTTAAATACAGATGTATAGGCAAACACTTATACCTTTCCATTTGTTTTCTTTTGCAGTTATTTCACTCTATCTTCTTTCCACAGTCCCGTTTCTTGTACATATTTCTCTAATGGTCCGCGGGAGCCCCAATCCCAGTCTACATGACAAACGCATTGAAATTCTGATTTATATGTAACAAACTTTAATTTTTTTGTATATTTCAAAATTTCCAGCAGTATGTAACAAACTTTTATTTTTTGACAGATTTCAAATAAAAATGCATTTAACTTTTTATATATTACAGACTCTATTCTTATCTTTCATCACTCTGTATGACAAATGCATTTAATTTTTAATATGTTACAGACTTTTATTCTTATCCTTCACCACTTTGTATGGCAAACACATTTACTCTTTTATATGCTACAGACTTTTCTTTTTTTTATATATTTCAAAATAAATGGTGCTCAACAATGCAACCGTCATTTACTTATACCCCATGTTCACAAATGCATTTAAATTTTTTATATTTCTTATCTCCTATTATTTTTATGTCATCATATATTTTTATCTTTCACCAGTCGATATGGAAAATGCATTTGAATTTCCAAATTTATTCTTGCACTGTAAAGAATTTTTTTACTTTCTTATATACTTTAAAAAAAAATAGGTTTGTTATATACTTTCAAAAAATAGACGGTGCTCTATCTGCCAACCCTCATTTACTTTTGCCCCGTCTTCCATGATATACATGTTGCACACAACATTTCCGCGATATACATTTTGCACCAAACACTTCGTTTCATCTACAATTCGACCACATTTTCCACAATTTGCTTTCTAACCTCGTTGGTAGGGACTACGCTGCCACACAGCCTTATTTCAATATGAAACCAATGTGAGCTTTGTAAAGTGAATCCATCGATATGATACATTATAACTTCATAACAAGATATTTGTATATGCATGAGAAACCTTCCATATATATGTTGTTTATAAAACCATGCTTTCACCCATCATAACTTGTCTTTATTGCATGTGTGCCAAACTTATAGTTTATATGTCTTGAGTTTATGAACACAAAAAATGACTTGTGTTGCATGTGCAATCATAGGAATAGTGCAGAGCATATAGGTTTCATATTTCATAAGTACCATGTCAAAAAAGTTGACGAATGAAGAGAAGCAACTACCATTGACATGCATCAAACTGAAGTGCATCAACCCATGACATCATTTAATCACACCAAGAATCACACACATCATAACTTTCAAGACTTCATCATAATAACATCGATATGCAAATGTGTAGTGTGTCGAGGAAAATCCTTGAAAATAACCATTTATGTGTTTTCTTCTAGGGGACCCCACCTATTAATATTGTATCATAAATATATAGATAGGCCTTGCAATCATGTGCAAGCTTTTATAATAGGCGACGAGATTCTGAGTCAATAGAGCATTGATGTTATATTGTCTCGTATGGCATTTATTTTCTCAACATAACGATATGGTATGGTTATAACATATGTTGGTTTCAGTTTGGATTACCACCTCGAGCATGGTATCAAAAAGTTAAGTGATCAATATTGTCTTAATGTTTATAAAGTTATGGTTCTCTACACAATATGTCCTCACCACATGCATGGAAAATTTATATTTGGGATCATGTTTGAAGTATAACATTACAAAACATAATGTTTAGCATAGCAAGCATATATGCTTTGGCTTGACATATTGCATCTCCTAGAGGCATTAAAACTTTCACATAGAAGGAACACTTTGAAATTTTTAAAGGCAAAAGGTTTACTATACATGAGTTTTTCAAACATAGCATATATCGTTTGTTGGTTTGGCTTTGATATGTTTATTTCTCCTTGATGTATTAAAAGCATATATGTGTAAATACTTTAGTGCGAAAGGTTCATATGTGGTATGCCATTCTTTACGATGGAGATTTGATTATTCTTTTGATAGTAACGGATCAACACACACACACACATATGCATTGTTTGGGGTTGATACCTTATGGTTCGTAACGCGTGTTTATAATACTTGTTTGATATGAGAATGGAGGGATATGGGATTTGAGATGACCATTACCTCGTCCATGCATTGAATTGGAAATGACATGGGAATTAATGCCACAAAACCCGTGCTTTACCACCTTGGAAGTCTTTAGGGTTCTCATCATTTTTAGTTTTGGTTTGGATTGTGGAGAAAGCTTTGTTTCAGCTCCAGAAGACACCATGTTCATTGTGCAACCATGAAGTTGGTGCAACCGCTTGGATAGGAATTGGTATAAAGATTTAGTTCTTCATGTAAGGTATGTACCCACACAGAGCTTAAAATAATATTGAAGAATATTTGTTAGTAAATGGTTTAGTTTGGCTCTGCATATGGTTGCTTGTATGTAGTTTTTCTCCTCCCCTATTCTCTGCTCTTATGAAAAGAGTTTTTGTAATCGAAGAGATCCAATTTTGTTGAAGAACTGTTATAAAGAGTTTCGCGTTACAAGAGATGACATAAATGAAATTTGAAGATGGTTTTTCTTTGTTGTATCCTCCTGAAGTTTGTTGCTGTCACCCACTCTTTTTATCACTTTCCATTATTTTTTATTGTTTCAAAATAGTTTGGTTACGAGTCAAATGGAAAATGAGTACTAAACCAGATTCCGAAAGATGAATAAGTTTATCTTGAATGAATGCGACCTGGATTTGATATGGAATCATTTTAAAAGGCATGAAGGTTGAAGGCCTAGTTATATTGACACCAAATGCTCGTATCTTTGCTCATCTTTAGTTACCGTTTAGGCCTAATATTTTGCCTCTACTGGAAGAGCAAGTTTTTTTTTTTTGTAGTCTAAAATAATGGCATCCTCTCTTGTTTTGGTGGCTTCATTTACATTAATTGCATGGCATTCATGAAGTAAATCTCGCCCATTTGTTTGGCATTATTTGGCTTAATTAAAAGGTTAGGTTTTCTAAGCCAAGACTATTGTTTACCCTCATTTCCAGCTGATACCTGGTTCACTGTTGGAATGATCCATAACATGGAAAACTATAAATGATACATACATGGGTTATTTTAGAGCTATCCAGAATCTCTTATCCACGTGGAGTCTCTATGATCCGCTCCACTCTATCAAAAGGCTAAATGTTTGTTTACAAATTTGTGTTGGGTGCTAGATGAGCTTTTGATATTTTAGGTGTTGGTAAAAGTTATAAATGCAATAAGCCATGAATTGCAATTGTTGCTCGGTTGATATGCCATTTCAAAAGGATAATGTGGGAGTTGTCGTGGCAAATGGTTTTGGTTCATTTATTTTGCAGCTATATATTGCAAGGGTTTTACAAGTGCTATTGTGGATATTATATAGAATGATTATGGTCTTTCGAATATTCAATGCCAGTTGCTATAAGTTGTTGGTTGACATTTTTGGGTTATTATGGACATACATTGGAAGTAATGGCCGAAGTTCAAGTCCTAAATGATTTTCACATGAACTGTTATACATTATTCTTTTATTATTTATCACTTTTTATAAGTATACTCCCTCTGTTATTTAATAATAGAAGGTCTTATTAAAGTATAGAGCTGATATAAATGTATTAAAGACAAAGAAACTGCCCCAACAATTTAATGTTTTCATTTTTCATTTTCTTTCATTAATCCCTGTTCATGTTTAAGAAAAGATGTATTGAAGAAGCATATATAAGATTGAAGCTTTGGATTGGCTAAAGAAATTTTGAAGAGAGAATTATTGGTGTTGAATGTATTTTGGTTTTCTTCCCCTCTTATACATTATTCCCCTTTTATGCATTCCCTACATACTTGATTTGCCATGTTGTAAACAGAGCCTTACTAAGTCATATTTAACAAATATTTCTATAAATATTTATTTGCTCTGTGTTGCATTATACTTAAAGGATTTCCTATTAACTAATTGAAATGGAAAATGACAATAGATTAGCTTCTTTAGCAGAGGGAGTAACAAAGGGGGTAACATAGGAAGAAGAGGCAGAATGCCAAATGTATTTTGACAACAAGAGAGGCACGAGAGGATGAGATTTTCTATCCATTTTGATGCATATTCAGATGAGTTTAACCAACTGGTGCAAACTGGTTACCTAAACCTTGGTGGAAAACTTGCTTTACCTCAACCTCCAGCTCCACCTAGTGCACTTTTGTAACCACACCCCAGTATCATGGACTTTCCCGAGCCTCCTATTCAACCTATGAATGATGGTTGGGACGAAAACCCAGTGAATCATCCTTCCAGTATCGCACAATGGCCCATCAATCCCCCTCTACCTCTTCACACAACACCATTTGTTACATCGGTTGCTTCCATATCCCGTTCTCCTCCCAAGGACCATAGAGTGCGCTCTCATGAAATTAAAATGGATAAAGGAAAGAAACCTATTAATACCCCTAGCACCAATGCATCCTAGTCATCCTCTGTACACTCAAAACAACAATTAACGAAAGAAGAAAGTGGTAAAAGAGAAATTGCCTTCAGTGACATGCATCAAGAAGTAAGTAAGTATGAAAAGAAAAAGGACTTTCTCGAGGAAGTACTAAATCTTAGACCAGATGTATCTGAAGGCAGGAAAGAAAGAGAAAGTTCTTTTTTAATTTGTGATGTGACAGTGTTTCATTCTGAACATATGATACTTTATTTTGGGACAGACAATAGACATATGATATTTATTTTTGAAAACTTTAAATATCATATTATTTTGATATATGAGAGGTATAAATGTTTGTTGACATGAAATTATTTGGATAAATGTCTTCTCTTGATTTATTTTTTGTTGATGAAAATATATTTATATTCAAGTTATTTTTGGAGTTACAAGGGAAATTATGAGAAATAAGAGACAAGGACCTAGTGGGACCCCACCTATTAATAATTTAAATATAAAAACATATTTGGACCCTTATGTTAAGTTAAGTTGTCCTCTCTTAAATAAAAGTTAATTACATCTTAAAACAAAAGGTGGTTGAACTACCTAACTACTTCAGGAAGATACAAAAACAAGAGAGGAAATCAATGAAGGGAGAAAAAAATAGAGAAGTGAAACTTCTCATAAGGTATGCCTAAGTTCTAAGTGAGATACTCTTCTTTTCATTCTATTCCGAGTTTTCATTAGAGCTAAATTGTCATGTTGACAACATGGCTGTTTTTAAGGTGGCAAAGAAAATACTAGGAGGCATTGATTGGTGATATGCTTCAAGATCATTTATTTTCTTGAAGTCTGTTTGGTTTTAATTAGAAGTTTTGAATTCATTCAATGGTAATTAATGCTAGTTTTGCAGAGTTCAAAACAATGATGCACATGCAACTTGAAGTGGTTCAGTCTGGTCTTGCATTGTGATCTTTTCTTTTGACATTATATGTCCATGTATGAGTCTTAATTACATCTTGGTCTAGGTCCTCGTAGGGACTTGAGGAGATATTTTCAGTTGTATCTTAGATTTGATATTAATAAAAGGTTTTGTTGATTTCTTCTTGCTTACAAAATTGTTTAAACACTGTATTTCAGATTTGTCATTTTATTCATATTTCAACATTTTTCTTTTGTATTTGTCTTTATAATTCTTTTATTTTGCAAGTTCATTATTTTAATTTATCTTTTAAATTGTATAATCTTCGACAAAATACATAAAAATTATATAAATAAAAACAAAGTTAGATCGAAGAAACATATTTCTTGAGGCCTGATTACGATTTGAGAGGCTATAGACTAGGGTAATAAACCCGCCTATCTCTCCTAGCCTAATGAGATTCAAAAATGTATGAGTGAGGACAATTAACATTCCTTTCATCAACACTAACCTCATGCATTTTACACGTAATGCCAATAGACTCAATGTAGCTTGATCTTAAGACCTCTCATCACACACTATATATTTTTAGGGTTGAAACATTAATGAATTTTAATATTTGAACTACTTAATTAACTCGTTGGGCTAAATAGACTTTTAGAGTTTGGTGTCTTCTCTTTTCTTGAGTCACTTATTGGTCTCTCTAACTCTAGTTACCAAAATTTAGTATATAAATTCACAACCAAATGAAGACATATCCAATTGAGGAGAGTGCCCCGCAAAGAGATACTCCTAAGACATACATATATACTCATTTAGATGCCCACCTAACTTTGTTATGCCATTCTTTGCTACTTCTTGTAATCTCCCATGATCTCCTACTCCACTTACTATTTTAGTTTAGCCTATCCACCTAGTTTTGTGGCCTTGGAAAGCTTGACTTGCTTTATGAAAGTCCAGGGTTTGTCAGGTATCTTTTTCTAGTACATAACTCCTTTGTATGTACACATAAAAGGTTTTTAACAAACCTAAGTGTCTTTAAACACTCACTCAACGAGAGAGGAAATATTGCTTTAGGTATTCATTATTTATATAAATATACAAGGCCATTGATAAATAAAAGGATAAGATATTATATTAACATCTATTTAAATTAATTTGGCTTATTTCATATTCGTTAAGCTCTATTGTTGATAATGAAAGTAAACCAATTTTAAGTAGTCAAACACCTTCCCACACATATAAGAAATGGTGTTGTCTAAATGTTCTACGTTTTGTCCTTTTTTGCCGGACATATATCTGAACAAAATCACAATTTTCTGTTGTTTAAATTGCATTTCTGAATGCAAAAATGGATTCTTAAAACCCTCAAAACACTTGGATTATATGAAATTAACCACTCAAATATGTAAATCAAACAATTAGAACGCACCATAAGAAAAAACTCTACACTCACTAAAATTTAAATTAAAATAACATAAAATCAAAATTGAAATATTACTATAATCCATACATATGGTGAGGACTAACGATAACCACAAAACATGAACCTATGAGGCTAAAGCCAATGAAAGAAAACCAATTTGAAAGAAAACCAATTTTAAGTATCAAACACCTTCCCATTTATATAAAAATAAAAGCTCTACACTCACTAAAATTTAAATTAAAATAACATAAAATCTGTCTGATAATTCTTTTATTTTGCAAGTTCATTATTTTATTTATCTTTTAAATTGTATAATCTCAGACAAAATACATAAAAATTATATAAATAAAAATATAGTTAGATCGAAGAAACATATTTCTTGAGGTCTGATTATGATTTGAGAGGCTATAAACCAGGGTAATAATCTCGCCTATCTCACCTAGCCTAATGTGATTCGAAAATGTATGAGTAAGGAGAATTATCATTCCTTTCATCAACACCAACCTCATGCATTTTACATGTAATGCCAATAGACTCAATGTAGTTTGATCTTGAGACCTCCCGTCATACTATATATATTTCTAAGGTTGAAACATTAATGAAATTTAATATTTAAACAACTTAATTAAGTCGTTGGGTTAAATAAACTTTTAGAGATTGGTTTCTTCTCTTTTCTTGAGGTAGTTATTGGTCTCTCTTACTCTAGTTACCAAAATTTAGTATACAAGTTCACAACCAAATGAAGACATATCCAATTGAGGAGGGTGCCCTGCAAAGAGATTCTCCTAAGACTTACATATCTCCTCATTCAGATACCCACCTAACTTTGTTACGCCATTCTTTGCTACTTCTTGTGATCTCCCATGATGTCCTACTTCACTTACTATTTTAGTTTAGCCAATCCACCTAGCTTTGTGGCCTTGGAAAGCCTAGCTTGCTTTGTGAAAGTCCATGGTTTATCGGGTATCTTTTTCTAGTACATAACTCTTTTGTATGTATACATATAAGGTTTTTAACAAACTTCAGTGTCTTTAAACACTCACCCAACGAGAGAAGAAATATTGCTTTAGGTATTCATTATTTATATAAATATATAGGGTCATTGATTAATAAAAGGATAAAATCTTATATTAACATCTATTTAAATTAAATTGGCTTATTTCATATGCGTTAAGCTCTATTGTTGATAATGAAAGTAAACCAATCTTAAGTAGTCAAACACCTTCCCACACATATAAGAAATGACATTGTCTAACTGTTCTACATTTTGGCCCTTTTTGCCGGAATCCTACAACATAAATGTGCACGAAATCACATATCTCTGTTGTTTAAATTACATTTATGAATGCATAAATGGATTAAGCTTGCTAAAAAACCCCAAAACACTCGAATTATATGGAATTAACCACTCGAATATATAGATCCAACAATTAAAGTACAACATAAGAAAGAGCTCTACACTCACTAAAATTTAAATTAAAATAGCATAAAATCAAAATTGAAATATTACTATAATCCATATATATATATGGTGATAACTAACGATAACCACAAAACATGAACATAACATATGAAGCTAAAGCCAATGAAAGAAAACCAATTTTAAGTTATCAAACACCTTCCCATTTATATAAAAATAAAAGCTATACACTCACTAAAATTTAAATTAAAACAACATAAAATCAAAATTAAAATATTGCTATAAAATTTAAATTAAAATAACATAAATCAAAACGAAAATATTGCTATAAAATTTAAATTAAAATAACATAAATCAAAATTAAAATATTTCTATAATCCATGCATATGGCAAGGACTAATGATAACCACAAAACATGAACCTAGGGCGCTGAAGCCACCACCTCCTACAATGACCATAGAACGATAAAGATACACTTTACTAATATCTAAATAGCATTTCTAGGTCTTTATGAGCCCTAACAAATTAGTCAACTTCGGCTCATTTCCCCCTCGCTATATATACGCTGATAAACTTACAATACCAAAATATCTGGTGGAGCCCCTCCCATTTTCTCCACGGGACTATGTTCTTGCCGTTCCTGAAGTTGGAGGCAGTGAGATTCGACACTCGACTTTTGAATCGAAGAGTCTGATCGTCGTATACGCGATTGTCAAATTATGTACGGTTGCGATGCGGGGAGTACGGGAATAAGATGTTGAGAGTTGTTTGGTTGCATGTAGCAGGAAGAAGAAAGGGAAGAAGATGCAAAGCTTAAGCTCGAGAAGGACCGTCATTAATAATCCCATATTGAGTGGCCTCAGAGCTGCATTCATACACTCCACCACACCTTCCCAAGCAAAATGGAAGAGCAAATGGGGTTCAGTAAGTCACATTTATTTTCTTAATTTTGCCTTCAACTCTTTTTTCGGATTTTAATTTTTAAACTCCGGATTACAGTCTTCCATATGCTCTAAAATCACAAATAAGGAGAAGGTATTATGAAGCATTTATTCCGACAATGCACATTTCAGCAAGATTTCCATAGCTTGTTACATGGATTTGTCATTTAACTTAATGACAGCAACAACAAACGGAATTTAGTTCCTCAGGACTAGCTTTAGGCATGGCAATGCCAGCTTCTGTTTATTAACATAATAATAGGAAAAACATTATAACTGGGATTTCTTATATCTGTAAGTGGAATCCGCCTAGGGCAATTGAGACCACCTTAGTTCCTTTTCTTTTTGATAGCAGGGCTCCTAAGTGTGGGAGGCTACTGTAACAATGAAAGGACAATAATAGTTTTGTTTCTTTATTTTTGTATAATAAGAACAAATAAATTAAATATCAATATGTAAGCTTGCAATTAAGGACATCACCATAGATGAGTATCACCAGCCAAAGAGTGCTCACAAGGCATGGCACTGAAAATGTCTGTGATGGGACTATGCTAACACACAAATCTGGGACTTGCATTCCAAAGGTTGCTTCTGGATTGACAAAGCTTTTGGTACTGGTAATGCCTCTCAATTTACCTCTGTAAGAAAAAACAAAACTCACGCCACCATGTTAGTGCACATATAAAGTGGTTTGTCTTGCACATCAAGAAAAAAATACACAAATCTGGTTCATCACATCCTTTAGTGCAAGTAGAATGTGGTCTCTCTTGCATATCAAGAAAAAAATGCACAAATCTGGATCATCACATTCTTGTAATGGGAATTTCGGATTAGTGAAGGGTGATGCAAATGTAGGAAATTAGGGTGCACCCTTTTACATAGAACAATTGTGGAGAGAGAAAAATAAATAATTAGACTTTAATATTAGTGTTGCAACAATGTATCTTTCACACACTTAAGATTGTCTAACATTACATATTTATAGCATCGCTAAGTGGTTAAGGTGGTTTAATCACTTAATCCCTAACCATAGCTAAGTTGTTAAGGTGGTTTAGCAACTTAATCCCTAACCATAACTTGCGACATGTCATTAATATAAAGTGGCCATTATATAACAGTCTAGAATTTCTAACTTATATATTATTGGAGTTTTAACATTCCAACATCCCCCATTAACATGAAAACAAGAAACTGGATAAAAATGCAATGAGTTGCACCTCTTTCCAGTGTCTTTTCGACTTGAATCTGGCAATTGATTGCCTATTCCAGATGGGAAACATTCCCTGCTCACAAATTTCAACTGCCCTGGGGTGTTTGGGGTCTCCAAGTTGATTTGTGACCTCAAAAAAACTGAAAACGCACCATATTGATTGGAAACACTAGGATTTGTTGCGCTTCCAATCGAGGATTTGTTGCACTGGATTCTTGTCAATTTTTCGAGGCAATTCAATTCAATTTCAGATCTGAAAATTACTTCCAAGTGACCTCAAACAGTAAACTAGGGCTGTTATCACTGAATAATTTTACACTGAAATTATGACAAAAAATTACAGCAGAAACATAAGGATCAGAGAGAAATCATCCATGCACAAGAGACACAAATTTTCTGTTCAATAAAATTTTCTGATTGAGAATTTCTGAGGACAAAAACAGTCCTCCCAGCAAAATTACAACTTTCAGCAAATTCCGGAAAAACCCCTTCCAACTTACAAATCTGCTGTATGACTTACTGATGTCACTTGTACGGTTGCTGACATCACCTGTACAACCTGATGATGTCACCTGCACGGATGTTGACGTCACCTGTGCGGACTGTACACATTGTACGACCTGCTGATGTCACCTGTACAGATTGTATGGCCTGCTTCTGCTGCTCCTCTCACACGTGCGACCTCTCTCTCTTGGTTGAAAAATTCAGAAAAGAAGAACAAAAACCCTAGGACAGATTTGCCAAAGTGAAGAATTTCCTTGTTGAAATTTGCCTCCCAATCTCCTTGGCACAAGTGCTCACTCACTTATGCCAACTCCATAATGTTACAATGAAATGTGATAAGTGTCTCCTCACATTGCCTCTCCTTTTATAGGAGTTTAATGCGTGAGTTTAGGAACCCCTTCTAAACTCAACATTAAATCAGAATTGTTTATTTTTCCATGTGGGTGTGAAGCCCCAACTCAATATACAAGGGGTTTTCACAAAAATGAAAAATGCAATGTGAGTGCCAACAAAGATTCCCACATGCCCGATAGCTAAGGCCAATGTGGGAATACCTCCTGATGCTACAAAACATCAACACTCCCTCTTAGCGAGGGAGGTATTCCATCCACCATTACTTGGCAGTATCTCTGACTCCCACACTGGATCCGCTACCAGAGCAGCTCCCTTTGATCCAGAAGCAATTCATGCTGTATAACATGGACCCTTCTTGGAAGACACCCTGCTTCTAGAAGCCTCCTGCTTTTGAGCATCTTGCATGGTGATCTCAACCCATGACACCTTCTTGATAGTCTTGGAAGACTCCTCTCTCCCACCTGAATCTGAAGGTTGACTCCCTCTGAATGACTGACTCTCCATCTGAGCCTGCTGACTCCCTCTGAGTCTGCACAACCTTCGGAGCTACCTGCTCCTTGTTCACTGCCACTTTGCTATATGCCATAGCACGCATAGGTTGGCCCTTTAGCCTATACAAGTTGCTCTCTCTAACTCCAAGAACAACTGCTGTGTTTGAGCTAGATCCTTTGGGCTTGATCAACGCTTGTCCATCTTGGAACACTACATCAAATCCCTTCTTCTCAATCACTGAGACTAAGAGCACCACTCCTCTTGAGTTTTGGCACCCATAGCACATTCATCACTCTCAACACACCTCTTGACTCCATCCGGAATGGTATTGTTCTAGATCCCTGCACGGCATGCTTGGTCCCCATACCAAGTTCCACATACATATCTGAGTCAGACTCTGAAGCTCTCGAATAACTCCCGTGCTCCTATCATATGACATGTGGCTCCACTATCCACCAACCAAGTCCCACTATCGGAAATTGTACCAGAAAGGGCGAAGACTAATAAGAACTCCCTCTGGAGCTTGTCTGCAACCTCATCCACTTCTGCTGATGATGCCTGCTGCTTACCTTTCCCTTTCTTCCATTGTGGACACTGTGAAGCATAGTGACCTAGCGTATGACAAGCAAAACACTTGACCTTGCTAATGTTGAATTTTCACTATGCTAGGCTCAAGCATGAGGTTTATTTCATTTTAGCATTTACTTGAACCATGAACAAATGAAGCTACACAATTTACAACTGCTGCAATAACCAAGATCACAAGAAGAATAACCATGCACAAGAACACAAGAAATATCCTGGGAAAACCCTTCTCAACAAGGGAGAAAAACCCATCAATCCTTTGCTATATTCTCAAGAGAAGATCCTCCAACCATGAAACCCTAATGCACACAAGAGGGTGCTCTAGTACCTTGAAACTTGCGCCCAAGAGAGGTGCGCACTTCAGCCCTAGAAGATGCACTTGCTGAAATTTCCAAATGACAAGTGACTTGTGTGTTTCCTCAATGGGGAAATCACCTTTATTTATACTAGACTGGATAGACCAAAATTGTTGTCTATTGGCACAACAGGGCCGACTTCAATAACTCAGAAAATAATTAATTATTACAATAAACATTAATTATCTTTCACATATGGTGGAGCCGACCTCTACCCTTTAGGCTTTACATCACAATTAGGGTTACAGGTAAATCTTACTCTCAGACAATATAACAAGGGATCTCACACATCCACTAGTGCTCAGCCACTAGGGGCATGTCCACCTGTGCTCAGCCACAGGGACGTCCTACTCAACAGATCTCCATTTCACTGAGTCCACAGGAGAATCATTTGGAGTACCATCTCAAGCCTGACTCAACTGAGTCCACAAGGTAGGAGACCACACGTCATAACAACTCAGTCCAGAGTTTGACGCACACCCATCACATGGGCACCTTCACTCCACACAGGGGTACACATTGTCTCATTTCAATCCAAAGAGGAACGACACACCCATCTCATGGGCATCCTCACCCCACACAGGGGCACATGTCGTCTCATCTCAGTCCAGAGAGGAACGACACACCCATCTCATGGGCACACCCAACACATGGGCTCTCTCACAGGTCGACTCAACTCAATCTTAGAGGAGAACGTGTCCTGGAGGATGTCTCACGAAGCTGTAATCATCAACACTCCCTCCCAACTAGGGAGGCATTCTCCACCAAGCCAAGTCTCTCACGGAAGTACTCGAACTTCGTCTTGGCAAGCGGTTTGGTGAAGATATCTGCAATCTGCTCATGTGTAGGAAGGTACTGCATGTGTACTGCTTTCCTCTGCACCAGGTCTCTGATATAATGATATTTTATCTCAATGTGTTTCGATTTATCGTGAAACACATGGTTCTCAAAGAGCTTCACATGGCTCTGGTTATCACAATGAATAATGGTAGGATCCATCTCATGATCAAATAAATCTGTTAGGAGCTTGCGAAGCCACACTGCTTCGCGGACTGCCACACTCAATGCTATATACTCTGCTTCTGCGGTACTCAAGGCCACAAAGCTCTGTTTCCTGCTGCACCAGGAAACCATGGCAGACCCCAAGGTAAAACAACAACCGGATGTGCTCTTTTGGTCCACTGTGCTCCCTGCCCAATCTGCATCGACATATCCATGCAAACTCATGTCTACACTGGAGGCATATCTCAGGCCATATCCAACTGTGCCTCGTAGATATCTCAATATATGCTGTAATGTTCCCAAACCAATTTTTTCATTGGGAACACTAACTGCTCACTGTTAACTGTTTGTGTGTGTGTTTGTTTGCAGGTTTACTCTTGAAGTTACGTCTTAGGGTTTGTAGATTCAATTATTAAGCACATGAGCATAGATTTGAAGATGCAACATATGGAAATACAAGAGAGAGCAAGAAACACCAGTTATGGAACCAAACAACATAGATCTGGCCTTTAATTAGAAAATATGAGAGAACCTGATACAATAAGACTGCAGATCTGGGATAACATCAGATAGATCCTTTGCCTGGAATATGAGCTGCTACAAAATGCTCAAGATAAGAAGATATTAGCCTCCTAAGGCTGAATACAAAGATGAAGACCAATACAAGATGAGCCAGGGTCAAGTCCAAACCCCCCTGGCTGAAGATACGCCCTCCTGGATGGCTGGAAGAACCAATATTTCGGCCTAGCTGATGGAAGTCTCCAAATGGCACCAAACTCTGCAAAATGATAGATCGGGGCAAGTAAAACCCCTTCATGAAGTCTCAAGCCGAAATGCCAATATCTGCTCCTCCAAAATACTGAATCCTCAAGTAGAATTGCGCCCTCCTGAATACTGTCAAGACCCAATAATTCGGCCCCGCTGAAGGAGACCTCCAATCACTATGAAACTCTCTAGGATGATAGATCAGGCCAAGGGGAACCTCCTGGTGAAGTCTCAAGGTGAGATCTGAAGTTTTACTCCTCTAAACTGAGTAGATCTGATTCTCAATAGCGCCCTCCTTCTCTTCAAATCGTGCCAATGCTCTAGAAAATCAACTGGCTAGTATAACTCTCTCAAAATGCACTAGAGATGATGATCAAGGTCCTGCAAAGAAAACCCAAGTGCTCAAATCTCCAAAAGCCTTCTCAGGCTCCTAGATCGAATCTTTCTTCAACCAATGGTGCGCCCCCTTTGCTGGAAACCCTCCAAGTTACGCCTTGTTGCTGCCCTGAGTAGAAGATGGTACCTATAGCTGAAGTAGAATGGTGTGGGTGGAGTATTGCATCCCCGAGACCAAGCTTGGAACAAGATGGGTGGATTCTTCCACCACCGAGTTGTCCTCTAGGGTTTGTATTCTCAAAACCCTCAAAACTGTTGTGCTCTAGAGCCCAAAAGGAAAATGCAACAATCATCAAAAGGTGAGTGAGAGGTGCGCCCTTGCCTTTCCTTTATACCTCCAATCTGTTTCTCTGTTGAGTTAGTTAACCCCTAGAGTTAACTCCTAACTCAACCTCACGTGTTCTATTTCTTCATTGAGTTACTTTACCTTTTCCAAGTCAACTTAATATTATAACGTTGAGTTTAGTCGACTTCTCCCCATAGTGCATGAAACTATAGTCTAGTGGGGATGACTAGACTACTGAGTCTCTCCAACCCTCTTCATCAAGAGGTGGGGGACATTACACATGCTTCGCTGCTATCCAATGAGTTTGTCTCGGCTGACTCATGAACTGACTAAGTACATTCACTGCATAGCATATATCAGGTCTGGTGTTAACCAGATACATCAATGATCCAATCAACTGTCGGTATAAATGTGGATCAATCTCGCTTGAATCAGTAGAAGCATCGTTCATTCTCTTCAAATCCATCACCATCGGTGTAGGCATGGATTTGCAGTCTGTCATACCGAACTTCTTCAATATCTCTACTGTATATTTTCCTTGACTCAGGAAAATCTCATCAGTCCTCTTCCATACTTCTAGTCCCAAGAAGTAGTGCATCATACCCAAGTCCTTCATCTCGAATTCATAAGTCAATGCTTGCTTGCATTTAACAATAAGTCTTTCTGAACCGGTGAGGAATAAGTCATTCACATATAGGACCAAGATCATGCACTCGTCACCAACAATGTGATAATATAAGTTTGGATCAACAACACTTTTGTTGAAGCCCAAACTCATCAGGAATCCATCCATCTTCTCGGTCCAAGCACGAGGTGCCTGCTTTAGTCCATACAGGGCTTTCTTCAACCTGCACACATGAGATTTCTTGTCGTGTATCACGAATCCTTCTAGCTGCTCGATGTAACTTTCTTCCTCAATCTCGCCATTGAGAAATGCTGTCTTTACATCCATCTGATGTAGTTTCCAACCCATGGATGCAGCTAGTGCAATGATAGTACGGATGGAGGTGTATCAGGCTACTGGAGCAAATGTTTCCTTGTAATGATCCCAAGCCATTATGCCAGGATCATCACGGTTTTGGTGTCTTTTAAAACTTTTTCTGGTTGTGGTATTTTGTCAAACACTTTACTGACCTACTTGTTTAGATGTGTTTATTTGCAGGATGGCCTCTTGATTTCGGCCTTAGGGTTTACTGATGTGTTATATATGTGTTGCAACAATAAACAAAAAGATATAACCATGGAACATACCTCAACCATACGCAATATGATAGACAAGCCAAAACATCTCAAAACTGTTTTTATTCATGAAATAGAGAAACCTGCTACAATGAAGATGCCGATCTGGATTGCTCAACAGATGGCTAAGAAGATAGACAATAGAGCTGCTACAAAATGCTCCAATAGAAGACTCCAACACGCCTCCAAAAGATGGATATACAATGAAGATTGAATACAATAGATCTGGGCCGTAAGAATGCTAAACCCCCAAGCTGGAAGGTGCCACGCCCTACTGGATAGCTGAAGCCCCTCAACAATTCGGCCTTGCTGCCAAAAGTGTCCAATCACCCCAAGAAATATGCCAAGTGATAGATCGGGCAACTGTAAGGACAACCCAGGTGTCCAAATCTCCAAATCTACTCTCAAACCCTGTAGATTTGAAACTCCTCCACTGAATGGTGCGCCCCCCTGGATGGCTGAAACCCTAATAATTCGGCTTGGATGAATGAGGCCTCCAAACCTCCTGAAACTCTCCAAAATGATAGATCGGGGCTTGGTTACCTCCCTGGTGAA
>ML799068.1:132699-148372 GCA_009831015.1 Picea engelmannii | reverse complement strand
CTCATTCTCTCCATGTTGCACTATGATTTGTGTCGGAGGAATGGCCCAGTTAGGTGAATGGTCTAGGTTTAGCAATCAGGGACAAGCATTCCCTAGGGCAAACTCATTCTCTCCAGGTTGCACTATGATTAGTGCCGGAGGAATGGCCTAGTTAGGTGAATGGTCCAGGCTCAGAAATCAGGGACAATTATTCTTCTATGCTTGAGAAGAATAGTCCAGATAGCCCATGGTTGATGTTTTACTTTCTGAGGGCAGATTCTCTTCCAGATCTCATAGATGTGAGTGGAAGAATGGCCCAGATGACTCAGTTTGTACCATGATATTGTTATGCAGTTTGATATCGGATGATATGATTATTGTGGAGACTGTATGTCTCTGGACAGTAGCTGTATGCTACTATGGTGGATGTGTTCCACTAGTTGTGACTATGTGTCACTGGTTAAGTAGCCGTGTGCTACTTGGTGTGGTTGTGTACCACTGGATAGTAGTTTTGTACCACTGGATAGTAGTTGTGTACTACTATGGATAGACACAGTTGTGTTCTATTGAATGGCATTGTTCTGATTGCCATGAAGACTATCAATAGTGTTGGAAATGATTACTGGCTAGATGGATAGTCAATGTGCTGGTGGACAGACATTCTCCAGGCAAAAAATGGTCCAGGATAGTTATTCTTCTAGGACATATGTCCGGATTAGAATAATAGTGCTTGTAGCCCATGGCGTGATTCCAGAGTCTGTTGGAACAATTATTCTTCTCGGACATATGTCTAGACTAGAAGAATGGTTCTTGTATCACTCTGTGGAGTGAGTGACTTATTCAACATCATGCATGATTAATCAGATGGAGTATGTATTTGAGAGATGGTGCAGTTGATGCTATCAGATGATACTGATAATGATGATGGTGCTCGTGATTTGATCATGAGATAGCCTGTGTGGCTATGATGATGCTACCAGTTGAATGGTATGCTTGTTCTCAAGGCCATTACCTTTAATACCTCCCTAGCTAGGAGGGAGTGTTGATATTATGGTATCTGCGGGAGGTATTAAACCTCCACGTGTAACCCTAACAAGAATAGAATATTCCAGGAAGTAAGAAGAAACCCTAAAGCATTGGACATAACCCTAGAAGACAAGTTGGCTAAAGAAAATAATTAATATTGATTTTTTAGCCTCCAGAAAGAGAAGTCGGCCCAGACAGCTAAGAAAGAGCAGTATAAATACAAGATGCCAGAGCTCATTTGGACACACACAACTCGCAACTGCAGAAATTTAGTAAGTGCGCAAGTTTAGAGAGTAGCTGCAGCGACTGCAACTTGGATTTTCGGTTTTAGGCCTGGAATTTCTCTTGGTTATGGTTTGGATTTTTTGCTTGTTACACTAGCTCCGGAGAGTGATACGCTACCTTGATTGGCTATTAGGCCTAGGGTTTGCTTCCAGAATTATTCTCTGTCAAGGTTAAGGTGCTCGGGGGTGGCTTCGGCCTATGGTTGGGTGACAATATTGCTATATTGTCTATGGTAAAATGAGCACACCTATTTTTTCTAACACAAGGCATATGCTTGCTTTTCCATACTTGTGTAATTAAGCTCAGAATTTTGCAATGCCTTGCTCATGAAAGAAATGGGTTTCTCCTGACCCTCTTCATTCTTCTGGAGCAAGACCCCTGCTATAGTATCCTCTGAAGTGAAGGAAAAGATCTGAAAATCTTTGGAGTAATCCAGACTAATTAAAATAGGAGACCTGCCAATTGAGTCCTTAATATTTTCAAAGGCTTTCCTTCCTTCATCTATCCACTCAAATTTTACATCTTTTTTCAACAATTTGAGTAGAGGCTTCATTGCCTCAACTACGTTTGGGATGAATCGCCTGACAACGTTGATCTGACCAAGAAAAGACTAGAGAACTTTCTTGGTGGGGGGTAAAGGTACTTTCTTTATGGCTTCAACCCTTTCTGGATCAATCTTTACCCCATCCTTTGCAATGATGCGACCTAACAACTTGCCTTCATCCACACCCAAAATTGACGTAGCCGAATTTAAGGAGATGCCATACTTCCGAGATCTTTCAAACACCTGTCTAAGATGACCTATATGATCTGATCTTCCCTTTGAGGAAGCTGTTAAGTCATCTTGATAGATCTCAATGATCTTTCCCATTAATTCGTTGAAGGAAAAATCCACGGCCCTCTGGAAAGTAGCACCTGCATTTAATAGGCCAAAAGACATTCTTATGTACTCAAAGGTGCCCCAAGGTGTAGTGAAGTTTGTTTTATTTTTATCCTCCTTCCTCACCAACACTTGATTATAACCAGAGAAGCCATCCAACATGGACATTATCTTGGATCCAGTTACCCTTTGAAGTAGGGTCTCCATGTTGGATAGGGGGTAATTATCTTTAATGCATGCTAGATTTAGATTTCTAAAGTCAATGCATAGTCTTATTCCCCCATTTTTCTTTCTAACTACCACTAAGTTAGAACACCATGAAGAATGCCTTGTTGGAGCAATGATGCCAGCATCCAACATCTTTTTAAGTTCAGCTTGAACCAATGGTTCTAACTTAGGATTTATTCGCCTAAGTTTTTGGTGGGAAGGTTTTGTGTCTTCCTTAAGGGGGATAGTATGTTGAAACACATCCTCTTTATAGGCTTTGAGCTCATCATATGTGAATGGAAATACATCCTGTACTCTTGGACTAGACTTATTAATTCCTTTCTTTCCTTTTCAGAAGTTCCTTTTCCAATTTTTATGAACCTTGGGACTTCCTCTGCCCCAATGTTTATTTCAATATAACTGCCAGGATTTACTACTTTTTTCTTTTTATGCATATCATGCATGTCAAAGATTCTTTCTAAAGAAGTTATTCCTCTAGGAACTAGATTTTTTATGGGATTTTCTTCCTCCATATAATCTTTCCTCTCTTCTTTGTAGTTGACATTGAAGCCGGAGAATTCTTGAACATTGTGGATGAACCTTAAGATTTGTTCATCATCCCCGAAAACTTGCCAGTGATCAACATTGTCTGGAACTGAAGGCCTAAAGATTATTTCCAACTTTCCTTTTCCTTTTATTAGATCTTCTGAGGGCTATAGGGTTGAAGCTGCTACTGCCAAACTGTCAGCCAAGCTGTTTTGATCCCTAGGGATTGCAATGAGATCTATAACATCAAAGAGTTCTATAGTATCCCAAATGGCATTTATGTATCTTCTTAACCTCTCACTTTTGCATGCATACTTATTTTTGACTTGAAGAATCACCAAGTGTGAATCACCTTTGACATTTAAGATTTTAATACCCATATCCTTAGCGATTTCCAAACCAAGCAAAAGTGCCTCATACTCAACCACTTTATTTGTTGCATCAAACTCAAGTCTAAATGCAAAATTATAAGATTTTCCAGTTGGAGACTTTAGGACAATCCCTGCCCCTTTTCCTGATCTTGAGTGGGCTCCATCAAAGTTCATCTTCCAAGCTTTATTACTTATCTTTTCATCTTTAAACTTTTCTTTAGTTGGTGCTAGGAAGTTTGAACATATTGAGAAATTACCCATGTCAGACATTTGGCAAATGAATTCATTCATTGGCTCTTTGGGATCTTCAATGTGGTACTTTCTTTTTGTTTCTCTGTAGAGCCTAAAATTCTCAGTTGAAGGAGGAGGGTAAGGGATAGTTGCAAAGGTCAAATCCATATTTAGGCAACCTCCCATGTGGGCTCCCCACTTTCTAGAAAGAAGCATACCCCAAGCATCTGGAACATCAATTACAAAGACATCCATTTTAAAGGCAAACTCCGGGTGGAAAGCTAGCTTGACTGGCAAATCTATGATAATCCCATGGGTTTCAATTTCCCCGGAATCCATGGCACACACATAGGGTCTTGTAACTTTAAGACCTAATCTTTGCATGATCCCCTTAGTAATAATATTGGATGAAGCACCAAAATTATACATGCAATTATGCAACCATTGATCATTTATTTCTAAGGACACAAAGAAGGGAAGATTTTCTTCTTTGGTTCTATCTCTGGTAGTCAAAACAATTGGAGGATCCTCAGGATGTTCCTTTTCTTTTTCTTGATTTTTTACAACCACTTTATCATTTGGAACATTTATTGCTTTGAGGAGTTTTTCCTTTTGTGAAGGATTTTTCAAAAGATTTGACACTGGAACCAAAACTTTTGCATTTGAAATCCAATTACCTAAATCAACAGTTAGATCAGTGATTGGAGGAGGATTAGTTACCTTGGGAAAGTTTGCTTGAGACTTGTTTGTACCATCCTTCCCTTTCCTTTGGTAGGCTATTTCCAAAATCTGCTCATTTGTGGGCTTGTGTCCATACAACTTGGTAACATTGTCATACTCTTCAACCACCTCATTGGCTTGCTCACTTCTTTCTTTCATTTGGATCCAATAATCCATGGATAAGGGGTGAGCTTCGCCAAAATTGTTTATGTGATTAGAGTTTCTTGCTTGTCCCACAAAGTTGTTTGTTAGAGGAAGGCCTTGTTCATTTATTTGACAAAAGATTGGGCAGGTAGACTCTTCATGAAAGTCTTCACATGCTCTACAAAAGGGTGGTATTTCTTCATTTACCACATTATTGGATTCCAATTGATTAAGTGGCCTTTGGTCTTGATGAGGACCTTTCTTTTGCCATCTTTCGTTGTTAGGCCTATTGGGGCTAAATATATGCACTATTAATTCCCACATTTAATTATCAACCGGGGCTCGTAAGCTTCGAGGTGCAGGCGCAGGAAACGCAGGATCAAAGCCTAGTCTAGCCTAATCTAAAGCTGGCAAAACAATCTTCAAACACACACCGCAGGAAATTAACACTAAGGATTTATCACTGGGACACATGAATAACTTAGTGCTATAAGGGCTTAGATCACAGTCTTTCATGCACTCATGGTGATGTTCATGTGATTAATCTTGAGTAGCATACTTAAATTTTTATGTCCAATGATTATTTCCTATAGCGGATCCACACTTAAATGCAATGAAAGAAACAACCAAACGGAAATGAATTCAAATGACAAGAAATAAACTAATGGGAAAGCCAAATCATAATGAAAGCAAACCAACGAAAGGAAATCAAACAAATAGAAAATAGAACTTATTTCAAACTATGTGAATGAAATTAAATGTGAATGCAAGAACCGAACCTAAAACACACAAAGCAAACCACTCAAACTATAGGAAGAGGCAAGCTGAATTTAAAAGCAATCAATCAAACTGGAATCAAACACTATATGCAATCTAAAATCAAGATATTTCCACAATCAAGTGCATCAGTCACAATGAGCAAGCATGGAAAGAAATGAAAATGAATGGGAAAGAATGGCAATGCAGAAATATAAATGGAATGTTTTTACAATGGAAAGAAATATCAACTCTGTAAAAGAAGCTAAAAACAGAATGCTTATAAAAAATGGTTAGTCATATATGAAATCAAAAGAGGAAAAGAAGGATAGGTACTCTTTGTAGATTGAGAGCTTCAATGTAAAGCACAAGAATGAAAGAGTAATTGAGAAGAATATGAACTTCTGCAATTGACGAAAGATCTAGATTTAAAGCACAGTCAATTAAACAAAAGTTAGTGYGTTGAATAAGTTGAGAGCGGGGCAAGTTCCTTGTGTGAACAATCAATAAAGTTGTGTAATTTAATGTGCATTCATCAATCAAGGAATGAGTAGATAAAGAGAGGACAATTCTCTGTCATGAAATGTAATTGCAGTGTGATTGAGCATTGATTCCACGCATAGAGAGTGAGGTAAAGAGAGGGGTCGATCTGCTCTTGCAATGACTAATTATATTGCATGATTAAATCTGCAATCAATGGGCAAATCGTGTTGAAGGAAAAAGAGCAAATATGGAAGAGAAAAGTTAAGTATATGCARCAAAKAAGACAACTCTGTTTTGGTGTTTTCTTTTATAAGTGAATGCAAACAARAATATGTTAACATACTCTGTTTTATAATGTTTTGGACAGTGAGAAACTAATGGGTGATTTGAATGGTAGATGTGATGGGAGAATTGGATGAAAAATCAATGATGAAGGAGATAAATGCAATGAGGGACTGTCCATAGTCTATTCAGCATAAAAACAGAGCATAGGAAGAATACACAGGAATATGAGCACGAAAATGTGATAAGAGAGAATGTTAAATAAACTCAAAGCTCAATGTGATAATGTATTCAATTGGGAGGTTTACAATATGAATTCTAATTAACATAACAATTGCAAAACTAAAATTAAGATTCAAACCACACACTCCAAACTGTAAATGAAATTCTAACCTTTAAACAAATTGAACAATAAAATAAAAATACATAAATGAAATGCTAACTAGTTAAGATACAAAGGGCAGCATTCTTACCAAGTTGAGGGGCCCTACCCAACAGGTAATTTTCTGCCAAAAAGATGTCAGTCCCCTTGAATGCACAAAACACCAATTCTTTATTCCATCAAACTCAGAAAATTACAACCCTCTTACAATCTTGACATTGTCATGATGACACCTTAACATCCATTACAAAAGAATTCCCATAATGATAATTGGATTTCTCATAGCCCTATGAGGCTTATTTATACATGAAAAATCATTGAGAAGTGGATGGTGTTGGCGTTGGAAGTCACTCCTGGATTGTAGCAGGAGTAGAGCCCGACGCCCATCAGTTTATGTCACGAATAATTTAATGGGGTGATCGAATGGATAGAGACTCAAGAAGATATCGCTCTAACTCAGAAAACCGGTCTTGGTATGTAGAAAAACAAAGGAGGTCTTGATCTAATTTCCATCAGTGAGTTGATTATAAAATGAGCAGATGGAAGACTTAGTGAGATGAGTGAGCAAGACTGCTTTGGGCATCAGGCCTTTCAGCAGCGTGAGAAGAAAAACTCAGAATACAAGATCCTCTTGGTTCAGAGTTTTGGGGAACCGAAGGGTGACTTGAATGGATCTTCCAATTCCAAATCATTCAGCGATGAGAAAATACAAGAACTGATTAGAAACAATACAACTATTATAGTGATCCAACATACATCATCCTATAACAGCACAACTCGATTGGATCCTCCAATTCCAAGCTGTTTTAACACAGTGTACATAGAGAGATGGAAAGAGGCTGACATTCATAAGGCAAGAAGTCTCAAATGCCAATACATAACTAGAGCAACCAGTGCTTCATCAAAACTTTACAATCGGGAGCCTAGCTCGACCATCGATGCTTTCAAAAATACAAAAACTGAGTACATATACTCAGAAAAATTCGCCCAACAGAGGCGTGCTCGGACCTCCAAGGCGTGGCATCCCTTCAGTCAAACTCAGACGGAGATCCTTCGTCAGACGCCACCTTAACTGTGCATGGCTCTTGCAAGGGGGTAGCTGAGCCATTAAATGTTGAGTTAGCGTGTGCAGAGTTCTCTGGTTAGTCGAGGACTCGGCATGGCTTCTTTGAGAAAAACCAGCACACAGGACCATCTCGGGCAGACTGCCTGCCGGATCCTCCATACCTTACAATTAATGAGTGAGGAGAGGTTTCAACCACCTCCTCCCACCTTCATTTACTCCTAGCAGGAAACAAGATTGAGACCGAGTCGGACTGGCACCTGGAGATCACGGCGGTTCCTTCTGCAGCTAAACTCAACGGTTTTGGCCCTTTTGCACAGCTCTTTCTATTTCCCCAAGTGACCACGGGCCGTGACCCTGCGCTTATCCTCAAAGGCACTTTCGGCGTTTCGGGGTTCGTGGATAGGAAGGAGTTGATCCTTGCTCTTCAAAGTCGTGATGGGCGAAGTGGCGATAGAGCCTAATCGCGCACCACGTGCCCCTGTTTGATCGAACGACCCAGATCACATCCGACGATATTGTGGGCCCAAATCCCGGACGCCTTCGGCACTTCGCGTCTCGCTGCTGTGAGGAGGCTGATCCTCGCTCTTCAAAGTCGCGATGGGCGAAATGCCGACATGGCCTGATCGGGCGCCACACGTCCCTTTGGATGGATGGCTGCGATGATGTCGGCGTTTTGGGACCTGTCTTATCATATGGTGCACGCTAGCGCCTTTTCCCCAGGCATGTTGCTCTGTGACCGGGCGCCAAGACCGTGGGCCCAACTCCTGAGCGCTTTTGGCGCTTCGTGTCTCGCGGCTGGGAGGAGGTTGATCCTCGCTCTCCAAAGTCGCGATGTGCGAAGAGGCGATAGAGCCTAATCGCGCACCACATGTCCCTATTTGATCGGACATCCTGGATCACATTCGGCGATACTGTGGGTCCAAATCCCGGACGCCTTCAGCACTTCGCGTCTCGGGGATCCCAGTTGCAGAGAAAAGCGTTTCAAGGTCAAGATGGGCGAAGCTGCGACAGAGCCCGATCGTGTGTCATGTGCTCCTCCGGGACGAACGACCTGGATCATTTCGACGAGATTGTGGGCCCGACATTGGGTGCCTTCGGCACTTCACGTTTCGCGACTGGGAGGAGGTTGATCCTCGTTCTTCAAAGTCGCGATGCGCAAAGAGGCGATATGGCCTAACCGCGCGCCACGCGTCCCTCTGGATGGACGACCCTGATCATCTCGGCAATATTGTGGGCCCAACTCCCGAGCGCTTTCGGCACTTCGCGTCTCGCAGCTGGGAGGAGGCTGCTCCTTGTGCTTCAAAGTCGCGATGGGAGAAGCTGCGACAGAGCTCGATCGTGTGCCACGCGTCCCTCTGGATGGACGGCCTGGATCATTTCAGTGAGATTGCGGGCCCGATTCCTGTGCTAAACATGGTGCAATTCCGTTGGCCTCAAATTTCCATCGACCAACGATCTGCTCCATCGATCGATCCTCGCCGCTGAATACTGGAGCCGCCTGCCTACTTGCAATTTTAACCTGAAGTGGATTTTCTGCGCTGCACAGTGCGCTCATGGCTGTGACCTTGGGCAAAAATGCATATGTTAGGATCTTTAAGCCCCCTTTCTTTGCATTTACGCCACGGGCTCGAATCTTTGAGAGAAAACACCCCCTTGCAAGAATTTGTGCTAACAGATGGGATCGAATCCCAATGCTTAGATTTCAAATTTACAATTTTAGATAAAATCCTCAAAAATCTAGGTTTTATTGCAATTTGGGCAGATTCGAGTTAGTCCCCCACCCATATCTTCCAAACCAATTCTAATTTTGAAAAACTGCTCGCCTATTACTCAATTTGCCATATTCTAGACAAAACCCATTTTGTAGAATTTCTAGATCTGATGCCATCTGCACGAAAATCGAGGCGCAAGATGGCAGTTTGAGTTTTTCAATAATTTTAGCAGAATCATTCCCCCTGAGCTGGAGGTCCACACGTGCAAGCTGGGTGAATTCTGTCCCACGTGTCCGCATGAAAACACCATTCTGGACAAAACCCATGTACCCGATTTTCCTCTAGAAGCTTTCCAAAATTTTGAATTATTTCTAGTACTGGATTAGCATAGTTGGTACCGGATTAGAACAGTTGGTACCGGATTAGAACAATTAGTACCTGAATCTTGTAGCCAGGGGTTTAGTACCATATGAACACAGTCATGACTATGGGTACCGGACCAACGCGATGGTAATACTGGATGGAGCTAGTACCATAATAGGCGTAATCTGGTACCGGATGAAGCTGGTACCGTAAGAGGCAGAGAGTTGGTACCGGATGAACGCAAAGGTAGTACCGGATCACTGCAGAGTATTGGATGACATGGAGTGTGGGTATCGGATGACTGTGCAGGTATCGGTTGACTGTAGAACTTTCTGGTATCGGATGACTTGGAGTATCAGATGACCTGCAATGCAAGTACCGGAACAGGAACAATACAGGTACCGGAACATGGACAGTGCATATACCAGAACCTGAACAGTACAGAACATGCTGCTTGGACATAGAAACATTGGATTAAACCATCATCGACAAAACTATTGTATAATCATCCTTTTAATCACTAAAAATATGGAAAACTATGTATTAACCACATAGGATGAATAATAAGAGATAATGGAGGTTTATGGTGTAATTAGCGATATATTATTGATGAAATGCAGGGAGAAGGTGTAATGATAAGTGTATTTGTATGACGGAAAGTATGACAAAACTTGAGCTCAACAAGGCCTAAGTTGGAATCTGTTATTTTGGGACTGGGACCTCTCCATAGCTATCAATCTATTTTGCAAAGCACTAAGTTGAGTAGCATGAGTTGCCTCCATTCTTTTAACCATTTCTGTTATGGCCTTTAAAGGGTCATAATTAGGATCTTTATTATCAGGAGCATCTTCTTTTTCCTTGGACTCCGACTGCCTATAAGAACTACCCCTTGTAAAACTTGGAAGATTTGATTTCCATGAGGCTTGCATATTCTTGT
Organism: Picea engelmannii; assembly: GCA_009831015.1. NCBI lineage: Eukaryota > Viridiplantae > Streptophyta > Pinopsida > Pinales > Pinaceae > Picea > Picea engelmannii. The sequence goes on along the minus strand of ML799068.1, from coordinate 138,002 downwards.
CAATCTTTATAGTTGTTTCTTGAGCAATTTTGAGGTTGGTGGGTTCCTTATCTCTTAACTGATATTTTATTTCACCACCAAATGCCTCAATGTAGTAGATCAAGATAGCATTATTAGGAGGCTTGATGTCTGTATGCAAACTCGAAACCAATTCATTGAATTTCTTGTTGAACTCTTCCATAGTTTCATTTTCATTTTTTTAATTGTGTTGAGGGCAACTAACAGATGACGATGATCCCTTTTCTCCCCCCATTTTTCAGTGAAAGCATCCAAGAGATCTTTCAAGGTTTTGAACTTGTTATTTGGGCAGTCTTCATACTAATCTGAAGCATCATCTTCTAAGGATAAAACAAATAGCTTCATTTTGACATTTTCATGATCATATGCAGCACACCATTTATTTATGCATCTCATAAAAGACTTAACATGCATTTTAGCACTAATAGCATTATTCCCCTGGAAACTAGGTAACTTTTCAATTGCTTTTTCAGGAATTGTGTGAAGATGTCCATTTATATTAGAAAAGTCACAAGGATCATATATAGCCATTTCCGAGATACAATTATTAACAAAAAGTAGGTGAATATCTGAAACAGACTCGGATCCTAAATGACTAAGGATTCTACGAGAAGTGGCTTTAGCTAACCTCCTCTTGTAAACCTGTTCAGGTTCAGGGATGAAGTCAACTATGTCTTCTGAATTCCTTCTTGTAGAATACTTAGTCAAATTGGAAATTAGTGGAGTCGCCAGATGATCGAGTCTATTTGTGATAAACAACAAGCATCAAAATAAAAACTAAGTAAAAACAAAAAGGAAAACTGGTCGTGTTTCGAGAATAGAAAGATTTATCCCTAACAACGACGCCAAAAACGTTGCCGCCTTTATACACACTTGGGCTATCGTGGAAGAAATCTTCAATCCACTCAGTGTGTCCTTGGGGGCAAGTCTTGAGTCAAGGTGATGTCACCTGATCCTCGACTCCTCCGCCTAGGCCAACTCCTAGCGAAGCCAAGGGGGGTAGTCCCTAACAAATATACCATGGCTTTTAAGCTACTCTAAGCTAAGAAACCACTTTATTGCAGAATAAAACATTTATACAGAGGCATTCAACACATTCGTTCGATAGATAAGATAATCAAATAGAATAGATGTCCAACCATAAAAGATACATGCACAATAAAGTAAGGATACAATATTTGCAAGAGTTATAACAGTTATTAGACAATCATCATATTGAAAATGAGACACTGGTCATGAAATAGAAAGTTGTAAACATGAAATCGGTGCCTTAAAGGTATCATGGGCAGTGGTTGAACGCGTGTTTTATTAAGGTTTATTGAAAGTAGATTAATGAAATGTGTGGCCTCTTTAGAAGCTGTCTTTTTGTTTGGAAATGTGCTGAGAACCTACCAAAGCCCTAAAGGTGTAGATTTTAATGACAAAAATCAACAAGCTAATATTTTGTCAAACACTTAGCAACCTAGAGATAGCTGTCTTGCATGAACTTCCGAAATGTCACAAATCCATATTCAGAAATTACCATAAGCAAAAATACACATTGCTAAGCAAATATGCAGCGGAAATAAGCACAATGGACAACATTCAATAACCCATGAAAAGACTTAGTCCCTCCTTAACTCATCTAAAGACTCCATTGCCCAAGGGTTCCAAGGCTACAAGTTTCTTCCTTCTCTCTTTCTAAAAAAAAACTCTACTTTTTTTTGGTTACTTGGTTGCATGCAAGTGCTTAGATCTTTCTTTCATTTCAAATTCTGAATATCTAAGTTTGCATGCATAAGATAAACTAGATCTAAGTTTGTACTTTCAAGTTCCATCTAGTGCTTTTAGATCTAGCATAGGAAAAATCTCCTTTTAGCATATGCCTTTCTTTCAAAAATTTTAGAAGTTAAAAGGTAATTCTTTTCTAAAGGATTTCACTTTCATATTTGACAAATTAGGTGCCTTTATATTGCTGTTTTAAAAGAACAAACAAAGACCCTAAGGAGACAAGCTCTTTAGCTTGCTCTTCTTAGTTCATTTTTGCTCAATTTACACTTGTTTTACTTAGTAAATTTTGGGCTTTCATACTAATAACCAAAGCCACTTTCAAAGTGTTTTTGGCCATCTTTTGTCATTATTTGCTTGCTGTTTTATGCAGGTTGGCGAACAGATATAAGAAAGATCTGTTCATTTTGAGCGGATTTTAAGCATCCAGGACCCCTGAGAGCACCCCTTTCTTCAATAAACACTTGTAAAAAATTGTAAAGACTTGTGACCCCCCTAATGAATAGTCACAAGTCACCCCGATAAAGAGTTGTGTAATTTCTTTAATAAAATGAGCGGGGCTACAAGCTCCCACTCTTCATTCCCCCTAGGGGGAACAATGTTTTTTGGTGATTGTTTCAATTTTGCAATTTTGGCTTAGATTCAATTTTCACAACTAAGGATAAGCTAAAATTAATCTTTAATTCATCACAAAGCACTACAATCTCACATAAACAATAAGGTTAAAATAAATCACAATCTAGTTAGTTTCCCTTTTTGCAAAGTAGAACACTAATTGCTAGATTAGATTTTATTTCATGCAATTTCAAAGTTGGCAATAAACCGTCTCCTCAGCTCCTCGAAAGAGGCTGGTCAGTGAAGACTAGTAATTAGAAAACATTTACTTTCAACAATTTCATTTCTTGTTTAAAATAAACATTTCCCCTCAACTCCCAGTGCGGTTCCTGACCCTTCCAGTTGTGAGCTTGCCTCGATCTTTTGGGAGTAAGTTTCATACACGCTGAGCTGGTCAGTGGTGATAGATTAATAGGAAAATCTCAAAAGAATTATTGCTTGGCTTTAAGAACCGCCCAGGGGGAGTGTGCAAAGTTTCACAGAATACCTCGTGCTTGTTCCCCTCAGTGTTGGACATCCGACACCTCCAGTGGGCTTGTTGGTGGGACCATTGGGTTTCAGCAAGTTCTCAGCAAATCTTTGAGCTAAAGGGATAACCTCTCGAGAGGCCAAATTTAGTTTAGTTCAAACACTTCACTTTTCTTGCATTAAAATTTATCTCATTAACCTACCATCAATAAATCTAATAAAACACGCGATCTACATTGCCCAGGATACTTTTAAGGCACTGGTCTCAATTCTACATTCACAAAGCTATTTGCTTCAAGCATTTTACTTTCAGTCATTTACTTTGAAGCAACCTTTAATTTACTTGCATCTAATATTATCTCAAATATCCTTTTATGCAAGTATCTTTATGTATCTCGTGGTGATTAATTGATCTATGCATGCTTTAGAATAGATTTGCTTTATATATATTGGTTAATGCAATAAACTCCTAGAATATTAGTTGCTTAGATTTTAGTTTAAGCCTTAGATTATTTTATTAGGGACTACCCCCCTTGGCTTCGCTAGGAGTTGGCCTAGACGGAGGAGTTGAGGATTAGGTGACAACACCTTAACTCTCACTTGCCCCCAAGGACACACCGAGTGGATTGGAGATTTCTTCCACGTCTCCTAGGTGTGTATAAGGTGGCAACAGGTCACATGCTCTCCAAGCTCTACACCACTACCCTTCATCTGAAGCTTCCTAAGGAGCCTAAGTGGAGACATCTTTGAGCTAGAGCACTAGCTGGTTTTTGACCCATGTGTTAGAGCATTGTTCACATCCTAACACTTTGATTCATCATTGATGAGGCAAAACATTGCTCTTTGAAAGTCTACTATTGTTTTGTAAAATTTTGGAAAGTATTTGACTTGGTGTAGCGGGAGGCCTTGTTCGATACTCATATGATTGCTATCATGTGTCTTTATGAGTCTATCATTGGATTCCTTTGCATAGATCACGGGGTGTCAGTTTTTATGAGGACTATTCAAGTCAAACTATAGTGCCCCCTGTTCCCCACCTTGTTTTGGATTTACATTGAGGAGTTGGAGTCCTTCCTTCATGAGGATATCCAAGACGAGGATGGGTGTCTTCTTCACTAGGTTCTCATCTCCATTCTTGTTTTTGTTGATGATGTGATCCTCTTGGCCTTGTTCCTAGAGGGCTTGCAGAGGCAACTGGATGAATTGACCCTTTTCTGTGATCTTCAGTAGTGGATGATCAACTTGGTTAAAACCGAGGTTATGATCTTCAACGGATCGAAGAAGGCCCTCTCATACTATCATTTCTTCTTCAGAAGGGAAGAGATCGAGATCACCACCCCAAATACATACTTGGGAGTATAGTGTTTAGGGCCTCATTTCAATTTGAATAATGTTTTTGGCATCATTTATGGGACATATCATCCTAGATGCTTCTCATGGACTCCATTATCCAACCCATTGTTCTTTATGGTTCAAGGGTTTTGGGGGCCTTGTTTAGAGCCTTATCCTTCAATGCATTACCAGATTCAAACAAACAATTCCTCAACCCAACATTCTTGTAGAGTTTGGCATTTGTCCCCTCTGAATTGAAACTATGTTTAGCTTGGTCTAAGTCCTTCATCGTGTTAGGATTTTTGTTGACTTGGTTGCAAGTTTGGACTAGTATCTGCACCTAGCCTATTGCTCATCAGAGTCCATTGCTTTGGCTTACCTCCCCAGGTAGGCACTTTGTTGGTTTTCAGGGGTCTTGGATATTTTGGAGTATGTGGGTATTTTGATGGATTACCTCCCTCCATTCAAATACTCCCTTGATGCACCTGGCCACCTCTTACCTACTAGGAAAGAGTTGAACAGGCTCACCCAGGACGACATTTACAGGCATTTCATATAGGTCACTTGAACAAACCCATGGGGATGGCCCTCTATGCAAAGCGCTTCAAGAAATTGAGGGAAGACATCATTGTTTGACCTCTATACATGTGTTGTGACAGGATGCATGCCTTTTGCATTCTCCTAGGCCAAATTAAAGTGGGTTCACATAGATTTCAAGTGGAGGTTGAGCACCAACTTGATTTGTCAGATATGATTTGCTAGTTGTGATAGCTTCACGAGGTTGAGATGAAGGAGGCCCTTGGATTTTGTTCCCATATTCTTCATCCACCCTCTCTAGTTTCTTCTGATATCCCAACCAATGATGCCTAGCTTTATACATGAAGGGGGCCCTTGGATTTTGTTCCTAGATTCTTCATCCACCCTCTTGATCAATCTCCATTAGGACGGTCACTTCCTTTCTTACGATGTTCCCATCCACCAAGGGTACCTAGCTACAAATCGATAACAACCTTGCTTTTGATCCCAAATCAATGAGGATGTTGGGGGCCATCCCAACTTCCTAGAAACCCTAGCAACGTTTGTCGTTATAGATCTCAAACAGG
>ML799068.1:0-11392 GCA_009831015.1 Picea engelmannii | reverse complement strand
AAGACCTCATCCTTGGTCTTCATGAAGAAGATCCATGTCCTCCTGGAACAACCATCAATGAAGGTCACATAGTACAAGTAACCACTCGAAGATGGAACTAACATCGATCCACACACATCTTAATGTACTAGATCCAAGATCCCCTTGGACCTACTATCACTGCTCGAAAAAGTGTCCTTGGCATTCTTGCCAAGTGCACAACCCCTGCATACACCCTGGTGCTCTGCTCCAAACTCTAGAAGACGTGTAACCGTCCTCCTTAACACTGGCAAAGCCCTGTAATGCAAGTGTCCCAATCTCCTATGCCAAAGCTCGCATGAACTATCATTGTCATGTACCAAGGCCTGGGTTAGTTGTCCTGTCAACCTATAAAGACCTCCATCACGAACACCAATGACCCCTATTGAGTCAATGCTCGATCCTCTCGGCGATGCAAGAACCTGTCCGCCTAAGAATACCACTACATACCCTCTATCCTCCATAGCTGAGATAGAAAGTAGGTTCTTCTTCAACCCCGACACATACAACACATCACTCATCCTGAGAGGCTTCCCACACTCCAGCTGAAACAAAGTTGTCCCAACTCCCTTGACTGCATACTTGGCATTATCACCAAGCTCCACCTGCAATCCTGAGTCCTCCTCTGACAAAATGGTGAGTGACTTCCGTGATCCTGTCATATGACGAGAAGCTCCACTATACACCAACCAAGTCCCACTACTGGAAACTGTACAAGAAAGGGCGGAGACCAATAAGAACTCCCTCTAAAGCTTGTCTGCAACCTCATCCACCTCGGTTGATGATGCATGTTGCTTCCCTTTCCCTTTCTTTCGTTGTGGACATTGTGAAGCATAGTGGCCTTACTTATGATAAGCAAAGCACTTGACCTTGCCAAGGTCCTTCTTCTTCCCCTGCCCTGGAGATGCCTCTCCCCCTATGGAACCTTTTCCTTTGCCCTTCCTAGCATAAGCAGCTAAGGGATGGTTCTCATCATCACTACCTCTCTGCTTGTTCTTGGACTCTATCTGAGCCTCCTCCTAGATGCAATCAATCCACGGTCTGTCAAATGCTGGTAACTTCTCTCGTGCACAAATCCCCTGTACAAATGGTTCCCAAGACCCGAGAAAACCATTCAATGCCACATTCACCAACTCTGTGTCATCAACTGCCTCACCAATGGCTACAAGCTGATCACGAATCTGAGTGATCTTCATGAGGTATCTAGCAACTGTATCTGATTTGGACATATCAATTGATTGGAGCTTATGCCTCAAAATCAACTCCCAGTTTGTATTCCTGCTTTGGTACAAGCCCACCAAAGAATCATACATCTCCTTGGTTGTCTTCTTCTCGAAAATATGAGGAATCAAGTGATACTTCACATAACCCAACAACACCCGCTTGGCCTTCACTTCCTTCTTCTTATGAGCTGCCAATTCCTATGCATCGTTAGGATCTGGAATCTCCTTCTCAATGTAATCTTTGAGATCATTCTCTTCCAAGAGCAAAAGAATCCTATCCTTCAAGGCCCGGAAATTTGTGGCCCCCTCCAACCTGTCCTCAACTCTAAGAGTGCCCACCATCATGTCCAATCTTGAACAAGAACACAAATTTGCAGCAACCTGTGTCTCAAGAAGATGACCTTATCTCTCTAAAGCCTATGCTCTGATACCATGTCAATTTTTAAGCATTCAATGCTTTCAATTTCAGATCTGAAAATTACTTCCAAGTGACCTCAAATAGTAAATTCTAGGACTGTTATCACTGAATAATTTTACACTGAAATTATGACAGAAAATTATAGCAAAAGCACAAAGATCAGAAAGAAATCATCCATGCATAGGAGACACAAACTTTACTCAAAAATAATTTTCAGATTGAGGATCCCGAGGACAAAAACAGTCCTCACAACAAAAAATTACAAACTCAGCAAAATTCTAGAAAACCTTCCAACTTACAAATCTGTCTAAAACCATGTTGACGTCACATCCATACCTAGATGACGTCACGATTGTATGACTGTGTCAGCCCTGCAACGCGCATGTGCGACTGTCCTGCTGTGGCTATTGTCCGTACGGTTCACACATGTGGTACGGCCTGCAATTAATGTGTCGTACGGCTTAAATGAATCCCACACATGTAGCTTCTCCTCCTCTCTCTCACATGTGCGGCCTCACACGTGCGACTCCTCCTTGGCTGAAAAATGAGAAAGAATGAACAAAACCCTTGACCAAATTTGCCAAAGTGAAGATCCTCCTTGCTGAAATTTTCCTCCTCGATCCCCTTGGAAAGAGTGCTCACTCACTCACGCCAAAAACGTGATGAAAAATTAGATGTGTTATGGTGTCTCCTCACATTGCCTCTCCTTTTATAGGAGTCTAAAAGTGAGTTTAGAAGCCCCTAACCCACTTTAGAAGCCCTCCACTAAACTCAACAATAAATTAGAATTGTTTATTCCTCCAATGGGTGCAAAACCCCAACAAACAACAATTCCAAGCCCCAGCTCTATACAAAAGGGTTTTTACAAAGTAAAATTGCAATGTGAGTGCCAACAAAGATTCCCACGTGCTCGACACCAAGGCCAATGTGAGAATACCTCCCCGATGCTACAAAACATCAACATGGACTACATGAATAGTCCTTTCATCGAAAGAAGGATGACCATCATAGAGAATGTTGCACTAACTAGATCTTGCATTATGTTGAATCTCGAACATGACGAGCTAATCCTCGAAATCTTTCACATTTTCTTCTCTGTTTTTTTCCATGAAATATACATCTCAGGGGAACCTATTGAGCATTTCCCCTCATTCCAAGGATGGTACCTAGGGTAAATTAGATTCTGCAAAGAATCAAGGCCTTGTCAACAATCTCATGATATTCAACAATATCGGCCGACGAAGAGCTACATGTCACCAAGTGAGATTTGAAACTAGGTGGGCAAAATAATAATTTTCCTATCAACCACTCAAGCTAAACCCGCTTGACTATTCTTCTTTGCAGTCAACAAAGCCCACCCAAAATATATGTCTACCTTAATGCAAGCTATTATAACTATCGTGTTAGAGGAATCCAAAGATACTCCCAAGCAGTTGTTAGCCATCATGGTAGCTCCCTTGAAGACGAAAAAGGTGTGTCTCCAATCATCCATGTACTTGACAAGAATGTCATGGAACAATGTGCAAGCAGGCTTGAACATTATACAAACCACCTTATCACTTCAACAATGTCTATTGAACATAGTATTGATGGCAAGTCGGTAACAAAAGAAGCCTTTAGTTACAAAAGTACACAAGAAGGCATAGGGATAATCAATACGTGTAACTAATTGGTTGAAAAAAAAGATAGCAGAATAAATAAGATGCATAATCCCAATGAAGGACTTGCATTTTCTAATCAACCTAATGAGCCTGAGACACCATCTGCTGTGAATGTGAGTGTAACTGACATCACAAATGACTCCTTAAATGGCATTGTATCTCAGTTGTCTAGGACAGAACCAGCCCTCTATGTATTGTAAGAATGCATATGAAAGGTAAAGGAGCTAATTCAAAATCAGGCATGGTTGAAAAATTGAAAGGGTTGATTGGTGATGATGAAAAATGGAAGGAAAATGTTGAGTTCACACTTACCAAAAAAGAAGAATGTACACATTGATAACTCGAATTACAGCAACAGGCAAATTCAGAACATGGGTTCAAGAACAAGGCCTTGTATCTCTTACATGGTTTTGAACCCACAACAACCAAAGTTATAGCTTTTCATTAAATGTTCCACCACATCCTCACAATGAAGATAACCGTCACAAGCCAAAAACTGAAGAAAGGCAAGATAAGAAGCTATACCATTGCAAGAATGAGAATGGTAAAGCTGTAGAGGTCTTCAACATTGATGAAGATGAAGAAGTCAAAAAAGAGACCATGCCAAAAATATCACTGGGAACTATGACAGTCATGACATGAACGATGAATCCCAAGAGGTATGATGACATACTTATGTAGGATCTCACCACTAGCTAGGATAGGAAGCCCACAACTGAAAACCTTGAAGCTTAAAGGCTTAATGAAAATTTTGGACATGACCATACTTTGGATTCTGGTGGGACTCATTACTTCATTGATATCAACATCGCAAATAAGCTAAATCTCTTTGAATATCCAATGAAGGACCTTAGAGTCGAAATGGCATATGACCAAAAGATTACAAAGGTTGGCAGATGTCATAAGGTGATGATCCAAGTGAAAAATTCAAACAGCAAACAAGATTCTATGTCATGCCACTTGGTGGAATGGACATAGAATGGTTAATACTATTTTGTATTGGGTGACTATACCACCCATCTACAGAAGAAGTTCAAATAGCAAGGGCAGATGTATGAGTTGTACAGTGAACCTCCAGCCACCATAAAAACCTCTTCACAACAAAGGAAGATGAACTCCGAAGGAATGCCAAATCAATATCTTGAGAAGGAAAACTTGACACAAGGCGGCATCAACAATTCCAGAGAGCATTTAGAACAACCACAGAAGTTATGCACATCTTGAAAGAGTATCTAGTGAAAGGACAGGACCAAACTGGGCAACTCTCCGACAACCTGAGATCCAACAAAAATGCACCCACTGAAGACATCTTGTAAGAATGCACGGCCATTTGTTCACAACAGCCTCTCCAAATTATGCTTTGCAGACAAAGCTCCTTGAACGGGGAGGACTTGTAATGAACATAAATGTTCATTAATAGTAGGCTAGGGTAGTAATTATAATAAATGTATGGCCATCCCTTACGTAGGCCAATTGGCATGTGCCACAGAGAGCATGGATTAATAGCACATACTGTACTATTTTCATATCCATTCATTCATCATTTATCTACTATCTTATTATCTGATTATTTCATTCTGAAATCTCTTTTATATTCTTTAACTGGATTATTTGCCTACATATCCAGTTATTGCATGAATCTGGTTTTATTTAATACAGACACTCATACCCTGATAGCAGAAAGAGGCAACGTTGTTGTCCAGGAGAAACGATGATAACCGATTCGGGCACATTCCTACATATCAAAGAATCAGGAGACATTTCGTTGCCTATGAGATTGTACCATGACGGAATTAAATTAACAACGCCAATTGTTTAATGGCAGAATAGCAGCAGCGGATGGGCTTTATTTCTGTCATGGTATTGACTGTGGAAAACAATCTCATAACAAACAGAATAGTTGCAGACCTACCTAACTAAAGTCTAAAACACAAAAGTCAACAAACAGAAAAATGCCCAGAATTTGCAAGCCTGTTTTTCAGACTTAGAAGTGTATACTTCTTGAGGTTATTTTTCATAGAACAGAGGCATTAAAATTCAACAGAGTTTATTTTTGTCACATGAGATGGGTCTAGAAAAAGATTTTAAAATTGTTGAATATTGGACATATCGGTCGCATTAGAGATAAAAGTCACATGCCCTTCTAGAACAGAATCATGAGTCTTGTCCAGAATTTGTTCAGATTTATTCCAAAAGGCCTCTGATTTACAGTTTAGTTTCAAATATTATAATTTCTGTGTGTATAAAAGAGGATTACTAGTTTACCCCGTTGATTTGTGGAACAGGGAAGGAAAAGAGTGATAACGAAACCAATAAAGATTGTTTTTTTTAAATACCAAAAATCTCCACATAAAAGGGTACAGAACTGGTATGCTTAGTTTGATAGATTGTAAAGGTGAATCCAACCTTCAAAGAAGAGGGTGATGGCCATCTGATAAATGTGACAGATTGTCTAGGGTAGTCCAATGCAATATTTTGCCTTCAAAATGAGGGAGACAACAGTCTGATGATTTATCCCAATGAAGAGACACAGATCTGAAGATGAACAAAAGTTGAAGATACAACATGTAACTAGGTGGCTGATTAGTTGATTACCAAAGTGCCTAGGCAGATGGTGGTAGATCCACATGTGGTCTTCAGATTTTGCAGTCATCTTTTACTACTTTTTTAAAATTTGAAAGTGAACTTCAGAACTTTTGTATTAATGGGGGGTTGTGGAGGTAAAATCTAAGAAATATTATTTCCATAAGAAGGATATTTATGCAACAAAATGCACCTTTTTGGCAACTCCTTGTCAGAATTGTTGATATTTTGTAGCATCGGGAGGTATTCCCGCATTGGCCTTGGGGGAATCTTTGTTGGCACTCACATTGCATTTTTCATTTTTGTGAAAACCCCTTGTATATTGAGCTAGGCCTTGGTTGGGGCTTCACACCCACATGGAGGAATAAACAATTCTAATTTAATGTTGAGTTTATAAGGGGCTCCTAAACTCACTCATTAGACTCCTATAAAAGGAGAGGCAATGTGAGGAGACACTTATCACATCTCATTCTGACATTATGGAGTTGGCATAAGTGAGTGAGCACTTGTACCAAGGAGATTGGGAAGTAAAATTTCAGCAAGGAAATTCTTCACTTTGGCAAATCTGTCCTAGGGTTTCTGTTCTTCTTTTCTGAATTTTTCAGCTAAGAGAGAGAGGCCACAAGTGTGAGAGGAGCAGCAGAAGCAGTCTGTACAGTCCGTACAGGTGACATCAGCAGGTCGTACAGTATGTACAGGTGGTGTCAGTGTCCAAGTGACGTCAGCAGGCCATACAGTCCGTACATGTGACATCACTAGCCGTACAAGTGACATCAGCAGGTCATACAGCGGATTTGTAAGTTGGAAGGGGTTTTTCATAATTTGCTTAAAGTTGTAATTTTGCTGGGAGGACTATTTTTGTCCTCGGAAATTCTCAATCAGAAAATTTCACTGAACAGAAAATTTGTGTCTCTTGTGCATGGATGATTTCTCTCTAATCCTTATGTTTCCGCTGTAATTTTCTGTCATAATTTTAGTGTAAAATTATTCAGTGATAACAGCCCTAATTTACTGTTTGAGGTCACTTGGAAGTAATTTTCAGATCTGAAATTGAATGTAATGAATTACCTCGAAAAATTGACATGGTGTCAGAGCATAGGCTCTCGAGAGAGAGGGAGTCATCTCTTGAGACACAGTTGCTGCAGATTTTTTTGTTCTGGGCAGGTCACAATGGTGAGCACTCTTAAACTGGAGGACAAGTTGGAGGGGGGCACTAATTTCTAGGCCTGGAAGGCTACGCTCCTTTTTCTCTTGGAAGAGAATGAGCACTCTTAGAGTGGAGGACAGGTTGGAGCGGGCCACTAATTTCCGGGCCTGGAAGGCTACGCTCCTTTTGCTCTTGGAAGAGAATGATCTCAAAGAGTATGTTGAGATGGTGATTCCAAATCCAAAGGATGCACAGGAATTGGCAGTTCATAAGAAGAGGGAAGTGAAGGCCAAGCGGGTGTTGTTGGATTCTGTGAAGGATCACTTGATTCCTCATATTTCCTAGAAGAAGACAGCAAAGGATATGTATGATGCTTTGGTGGGCTTGTACCAAACAAGGAATGCAAGACGAAAGTGGATTTTGAGGCACCAGCTCCAATCTGTTGAGATGTCTGAATTAAATACTGTTGCTAGCTACCTCATGAGGATCACTCAGATTCGTGATCAGCTTGTAGCCATTGGTGAGGCAGTTGGTGACATAGAGTTGGTGAATGTGGCATTGAATGGTTTTCCCGGGTCTTGGGAACCATTTGGGCAAGGGATTTGTGCACGAGAGAAGTTGCCACCATTTGACAGATTGTTGATCGATTGCATCCAGGAGGAGGCTCAGATAGAATCCAAGAATGGCAAGCAAAGAGGTATTGATGATGAGAACCTAGCCCTAGTTGCTCATGCTAGGAAGGGTAGAAGAAACGGTTCTCCAAGAAGCAAGGCATCTCCAGAACAGAGGAAGAAGAAGGACCTTAGTTGTTGATGATTACAGCTTCGTAAGACATCCTCCGGGACACGTTCTCCTCTAAGATTGAGTTGAGCCGACCTGTGAGAGAGCCCATGTGATGGGCGTGCGTCAGACTCTGGACTGAGTTGTTATGATGTGTGGTCTCCTGCCTTGTGGACTCAGTTGGGTCAGGCTTGAGATGGTACTCAAGATGATTTTCATTTGGACTCAGTGAGATGGAGATCTGTTGAGTAGAACGTCCATGTGGCTGAGCACAGGTGGACGTGCCCCTAGTGGCTGAGCACTAGTGGATGTGTGAGATCCTTTGCTATATTTTCTGAGAGTAAGATTTACCTGTAACCCTAATTGTGATATAAAGGGTACAGGTCGGCTCCACCATATGTGAAAGATAATTAATGTTTATTGTAATAATTAATTATTTTCTGAGTTATTGAGATCAGCTCTATTGTGCCAATAGACACCACTTTTGGTCTGTCCAGTTTAGTATAAATAAAGGTGATTTCCCCATTGAGGAAACACACAAGTAACTTGTCATTTGGAAATTTCAGCAAGTACATCTTCTAGGGCTGAAGTGCGCACCTCTCTTGGGCGCAAGTTTCAAGGTAGTAGAGCACCCTCTTGTGTGCATTCGGGTTTCATGGTTGGAGGATCTTCTCTGGAGAATATAGCAAAGGATTGTTGGGTTTTTCTCCCTTTATGAGAAGGGTTTTCCCAGGATATTTCGTGTGTTCTTGTGCATGGTTATTCTTCTTGTGATCTTGGTTATTGCAGCACTTGTAAATTGTGTCGTTGCATTTGTTCATGGTTCAAGTAAATGCTAAAATGAAATAAACCTCATGCTTGAGCCTAGCATAAGGAAAATTCAACATGGTATCAGAGCATAGGTCTTGAAGAACCCATTGCACAAGCATTAAAGCCATCCATCCTCCTTTCTGCAATTCCGTACGACCTTTTGGGGTTTCTGAGAAAAAGGTACGACCCTACTTCTTTTTCAAGTTTTAGCATTTTATACTTGGACGTTGGGGTTAAAATTGACATAGGAGAGTACGGCCTCCTTCAGCGCACCTCCAGAGACTCTCAGAGTGCAATTCCGAGAATTTTGGATTTTTGGTCCTAGGATTTCGAAATTTTCTGTAGAAAATTCATATTTAGGGTTTCTGCAAATCATTGAAGGAGCTTTTCAACTCACCAGTGTTCTTCCGACTTTCAAGGCTTATTGTTGGCAGTCATAAGCCCAACGAAACCTAAGATTGCTAGCCTAGCCTAGCCATTAGGTTTCCTAGCCCAGTTGGTAAGGGTTTGTGAAGAATCTGAAAATATGATGAACAGAACTATGATGGAAGATAAGCTTGATGGATCAAGCAAATACAGTTCCTGGAAGACAAGACTTCAGAGAGATGAAAACATCAAAGAAGAAGCCTTCTTATTCATTTCAGCACTCTCAGGTATGGTTCCTACTGATAATGATACTTGGTTAATTGATAGTGGTGCCTCCAGGCACATGACCGGATTTAGAGATCACCTGACAGATCTTGTTGAGAAAGAGACCAATCTACATGTTGTACTTGGAGACAATGCCAAATATAATGTGAAAGGGGTTGGAACTTCTACATTCCAACTAGATTCTGACATACCTCTTCAATTAAGTGAGGTACTATATGTACCTGGGATGAAGAGGAACCTTGTCTCCATTTCTGCCTTAGAAGACAAAGGCTACAAGGTTACCTTTTCTGAAGGAAAAGTTCTTGCATGGCAGAGGGACTCACATATAAATTATGCCARAGTAATTGGTGTTCGAGAAAGCAGCTTATACAGGTTGACTATCAGACCAGTCCAGGCCCTGTTACATGATACTATCAGCTTGAGTGAGCTATGGCATAGGAGACTTGCTCCCATTCATTATAGAGCCTTTCCAACTCTAGGGAAAATGGTAACAGGCCTTCCAGAGATACAGATTTAGCATAAAGGTGTTTGCAGAGGTTGTGCCCTTGGCAAGAATGTCAAGGGGTCATTCTTGAGCAATGACAACAGATCCAAGGAAATCTTGGACTTGATACATTCAGATGTGTGTGGGCCACAGACTGTTGCCTCCCTGAATGGATATTTGTACTATGTACTCTTCATAGATGATCACTCTCGGAAAACTTGGATTTATTTCCTGAAGACCAAGGATGGAGTCCTTGCAAGATTTCAAGAATTCAAAGCTCAGGTTGAGAACCTAACCGGAAGAAAGATCAAGGTACTAAGATCAAATAATGGAGGAGAATACACCTCCAAGGATTTCAGTAATTTTTGTATTGAAGCAGGGATCAAGAGGGAGTACACAGTTCCTTACAACCCTCAGCAAAGTGGGGTTGCAAAGAGGAAGAACAAAACCATCAACGAGGCAACCAAAGCAATGATACATGATCAGAGTCCACCTATGATTTTGTGGGCAGAAGCATGCATGACAACAGTATATGTTCAGAACAGGAGTCCTCGCCAAATTTTGAAGAACATAACTCCCGAAGAAGCCTTCACCGGAGTGAAGCCTGAGATTGGACACTTCAGGATATTTGGGTGTCCAGTATACTTTCATGTACCCAAAGAGAAGAGGTCCAAGCTAGACCCTTCAAGCAGAAAAGGTACATTTGTGGGATACAGTGAATCTTCGAAGGCATATCGGATCTACATCCCTGGTCAGAGACAAATTGAGGTGAGTAGAGATGTTATCTTTGAAGAAGAGATAGCCTTTCAAAGATCCAAAGAATCTCAGATAGAGATTGACAGCGAAACAGTACCTTCTCCCCCTTCGGTAGTTCAAAGGGAGACAACCATTACTCAAGTCGATCCAATTGTTCCGATTGATCCAGTTGCTCCAGTTGATATCCCCAGAAACATTGCAGTACGCCATAAAAGGCCTGCCTGGGCTCGACAAACTTTGTAGGAGGCAGAGGGCCATGCAGCTCCTCAAGGCACATTCCAAGAGAGCAAGAGACCAAAGAGATTTTCGAGCTATTTTTTAGTCATGAGCCACATCATTGATATTGAGCCTTCTTGTCATGGAGAAGCAACAGGTCAGCAGGTATGGCAAGATGCCATGGCAGAAGAGTATCAGTCCATCTTAAAAAAATGATGTGTGGGATATTGTTCTGAGACCAGAAGGGAAGTCTATAGTAACTTCCAAGTGGATCTATAAGATCAAGCATGTCGCTGATGGAAGTGTCGAGAAATACAAAGCGAGATTTGTAGCCAGAGGATTCTAACGGGTGGAGGGAATTGACTATGAGGAATGTAATGTCCCCACTTTGGGACATCATCACAATGTAGAGGTTTATGATGACCAGAGTAGCCAGATGGATGTTATAGCAAGAACAGGGGTTATTGAGAGGCATTGTGGGGTCCATATTGCATTGCTCATCATATTTCATCATTATGAGCCATTCCGCACAGGTTGGCTTTAGTTCCGTTGCATTCCGACAATTTCCATGATTTTGACTATTTTGGGCTATAAGTCAATTAAATTCACTAAAGAGGTCATTTTGGGCACATTACTTGAAGGAAC
>ML799067.1:310782-327554 GCA_009831015.1 Picea engelmannii | reverse complement strand
CTATCATATGCCTAAAACAGAGATCGTATGAAAAAGTTACGACCCCGGGAAGTTGATGTACTAAGTTACTCAAACGGGGCCCACATGACTTTTGGTGCTTCATCTCCTAGGGATAGGTTTTTGGATGTCTAGGGTTTTTGACATTCCTATTTATTGTAAAATGGCCTTCATAGCCTCATTGTAATAATCTTTTGGTGAATGAGCGCAACCATCACATCTCTTCTTAGAGAAAAGCTGCCACCATTCCGACAAGCTTGCTTCCGCTGCATTTTACAGTTTCATCTTATTTACTTATTGATAGAAAACCAATTTTACTATATCTCTGTTATTTTGTGTTAAGCACCTGTTAATAATCTGTAGTCATTTCATTTTGCTCATAAAATATGGGTCAAGATATGAACAATGGAGGCTTGATTGATGGTTTGGTTTGCAAGAAGTCATGATTTCCATGGAATTTTCAAACTCTGGTTAAAAAACGATGGATTCACAATTGGTGGTTCTATCTACAAGAAATCAAGACATTCGTGATATTTTCAAACTCAACTTAAGTACCTTGGAAAACTATTTAAGGGTTTATCACCCTGGAAAGATGATTTTCTACACGATAAGATAGAGGGGAGATTCTTTCGTAAGAAAATGTTAGTATTTTTTTCCAGGTTTTCTCATGTTTTCCTCACAAAGGAACCAAAAAATTCATTGCTAAATATTTTCAATAGGGTTTAAGTTTCATATCTCTACATTTTTGTTCTTTTGGAGAGCTTGTTACTAATTTAGATGATATATTTGAGTAGCCAATGTTTAGGAAATCAGGTTTCCCTATTTCCCTTTATTATTCATTTCTCATATCAGTCCAAATTTGCTCATCATTTAGAACAATTTTTTTATTTTCTCATTTTGTCATCCAAAAATGGAATTTATAATCCCATAATGGAACACATTTGTTTGGTTATTCTATGATGTGAACAATCTTAGAGTCATTTGCATGTGCACTAGTATATTATGTATAGAATGACCCAACCATATAGAAGAACATCCATTGACATTAATTATAGGCTACCTACTTACATGATATAAGTTAGTCGTGAATCATAGATATTTCTATCAGATCATATACATACCATTGTAGGGTCAACATGTGCATTCACCTTGAATTTAATACGACCTTTATATGATCTTTGCTATGATACTACCTGTTTATGCATAGTGATCCTAGCCCAAATAATCCAACTCCACAATCAAATTCAAGGGACAATCTCAATCCTCCTATAACTATAAAGAGAGTAATTGCCACCAATTCTTATATAGAATAGTTGGGTCAAATATTATTTATTATGGAGATTGCAATAATCGATCGGCCTCCTAGTATTATTAATGAAAACCATAAATTAATACAAAGCGTTTACATGTTGAGAGGAAAACTAATGAAGGTTATACATAAGCACATAGTCTCAAGGTTCTTAACTTAACAGTTGGGATCATTAATGTTTTTTGTCTCTTTTCCTGTGACTTAAAAAAATATGATTTGGTCTCCAAATTTTTTCTTGGTATTTTTCTTGTAGTAGTTATTTAGTAAATACGTTTACTATCTTAAAGGAAATATGGGATTTTGGTTTTAGTTTTTTTTATGTAGTGTGTGCAATGGTTAGATTACATTCCATTTAGTTGCATTGGAATATGGAATGGTTAAGAACTTTGTCTTAGGTTCACATTGGGAAGAGAGAAATTCTATCATTAAATATTGTTTATAGAAGTTTATGGGGAAGTGATTACTAATTAGTGATCCCAAGTATTTATTCTTGTGAAAATGAGCCTAGATCAGAGCCCAAATAGAGTCTACCAAAGAGGGATCAAATCAAGAAAACAAACTAAGGGAATATCAATTTGCTAGTAATAACCAGACGAGACAAATTCAAACAATACCCAATACCCATTTCAAGACAAATTCAAACAATAGCCATTGATGTACATCTATTAGGAATACACTATAAATGAGCCAGGCTTAGCAATTTTTACAGATAATTTACTTGTAATAGTATACGTGTTTTGCAAAAATGTTAAATTCTATATTTACAGATATTTTACTTGTAATAGTAAACGTGTTTTGCAAAAATGTTAAATTCTATATTAATTATGTTAAATTCTATATTAATTACTTAAAGATAAATTTATAAGTGAGATGACATTGGGTGTATCACGGGATTAGGGAAATGGTCCATATCATTGAGTTGATATAAAGTTCTAGTTTTCCAATCCATTTGATTGAATTTCATGTTGATATACTTGCATTTACCTAGACCTATGACTTTTTACCTCATCATAACTATTTTATGATATATCATAGTTTTATTTAAATATTAAAGATAAAGTTCTAGTTTTCCAATCCATTTGATTGAATTTCATGTTGATATACTTGCATTTACCTAGACCTATGACTTTTTACCTCATCATGTTATGATATATCATAGTTTTATTTAAATATTAAATTTTATTGTGTTTTTTCTATCAATTTATATCCGCTTATAAGTGAAACCATATGAATCTAATTGTTTGTTTAATGTCTTTAAAATAGAAACTCTTTTATATTCTTGATGAAATATCTAAAACTTATATTTATATTCAAATTTTTCATTCTATCCATGCAAATCATATCACAAGAAAGTATGTGAAATGTCTTCATTGTTTCACCTTTCCTTTAGGGTGTGAGGTTTGGTAGTCTCTTGACCCCTTAGTTAGCAAGATTGTTAATTCACACTATCCTTACATTACATATGAAATTGATGAGCATCTTATATACCAAGGATGCCATCATGGGAAATATTAGGCATCATTTTATCTATGCTTCCTTTGATATTTATTGCTAATTTATTTGAACAATTAATCATTTACAATTTTATATTATTTCATATTTTTCCGCTTTTGCAAGAAAGAGTATGGGTAGTTTTATGTTTTGATTGTAGTGGGCTAATTTTACTAGTAAATGTCTTGCAATTTATGTATTACAAATACATATTACATATTAGAAATTCTTTGTTGTTTCAGATTTCGGAGAGTTTAAAAGAGTGTTGAGGGAAGGGGTTTATATAGGATGAGAATAAAATTGTTGGTGAAATGTGGACAAAAATTAGTAAAAGGAATAATTCATTATAATCACTTTAAATTTTTTTTTTATTAATAGTTTAAGAGTAAAATAATGATGAGAAGATTAAAAATAAAAATAAAAATAAAAAGATAATTAATGATAATTGAGTCACTAAATAATTAAAGCTAAAAATTATAAGGAGGTAGGATGAAAAGAGAGTAGTGATAATGAGAGAAAATTATTAAAAATTAATAAACATAAAATATATAAACAAAGGTATAAACAAAGGTTAAAAGAAACTAATGTATTACGGTGAATTACTCTTGTAAATTTGTAATTATTATTGATAACAATAAAGGAGAGATAAGAAGATAAAATTGTTGGTAGAGAAAAATGATAAATTCAGGTTTTTTTAGGGGAGGAGAGTTAAAGAAGTCAATATTAAGAATATTAAGAAGGGATATTAACAATATAAAAAATAATAAATTGATTAATAATTAAATAACAATTAAATTAATTAATTAAATATAATAATGATAATGAAACTAAGATGAAAGGGGTGAAAGTGAGAAGGGATTTTTAATTCTGATTTAATTTATAATTTATTAATTATCTTTTTTTTTCACAACATTATTTTACCTTCTTACCTATTTTTTTTTTTGTAAGTAAGTAGAATTTTATTACCTCCCATGAAAAATCGTTATATGATATTATGTTTTTGCTTGAGACATAGTTGCCACTCCAAGAAACTAACTCTTCCCTAACTAATTTCTCCAAATTGTATTTTCTATGTCCACAAAATTAATACATAACCAGATATTTATGATGGAAAAAAATTAGTTCTTTGATAATTCCAAGGACTGAAAGAGAGCAATAGTGTGTAAATAGAATGTTACCCCTACACTAAAAGAACTAAAGCCTAACTCATGCATATATAAACTGTTTTTTTTTAAATAATTGTAGACCAGAAAGATGGACCTGGTGACCATGGCATTAAATCATTTTTTTCCCAATGGGAGAAGGATGATTTTCATTGCGCCAACTGTTAGAAATTTTGGGGATGCCTCTCGATCATGCTCCACGCCCATTGCTAGAGAGATGTGACGACCCAAGAGATCCAATCAGAATTGAACGTCATGTACCTTGCTTTGCAACTTGAACACCATATGTTGAAGGTTGATTAATCCTTCAAATATTCTTTGGGAATCCTCCTTTTGCGGGGTATTTCTTCTATCCATGGAGGCTGCTTTAGAAGGGATATTCTTTGCAAGCTCCGGAGATGTTGCCTCCTTAGAACTCTGGGAATGGCTTCAATGAGATATTTCCTATGGGCTATTAGAATAGGTCCAAATCGGGAATGACTTCAGGGCATAGCCTAAGGATCTTCCCCATCTTTTGAACCACTCTATTTTGTAGTCCTAGCTTGAAGGGGCGTGATCATTGTCCTAGTGGTGTTCTGATTTGCAGATGATGTTTTGGCTTTTTCCTATTTCTTTTCAATATGTCACTTCCTGCAACTGATGAGAGGGGTTTTCCCACTAGGACATAATCCCCTCTACCCCTTTTTGAACGACCATGTTGCCTCGATATTGTTAATTTTTGAGTTATTATTATGTTTCTTTTCAATTTACTAGATTACAATAACATAGGTAGGATAAGTGAGAGAAAAAAAATCACAATATACACAACATTTATCCAGGGAAAGCCTCATAGGGGAGAAAACCCAACAAAAAATTCCTTAATATAGATAGCTAAGACAATGCCAAGACAATAAAACAAAACACTAGAGAATATCCAACATTGAGCAATGTGCCTCTCCCTTCCCTCTTCTACCAACTAAAAATACCAAACTTGCACACTTGATTAGCGAATGAGTGAGTGAGATAATGAGGCGCTAGCCTCCTTTATTTATACTAGCTGGTAGGCATTGGAAATGTGTCTCTTCATTGGGCATGGCTAACTTCTCTTATTACTGGTTAAAGCCACTTTAATTAGGCCTAGGGGTCGACTTCTTAATTTTCATAATATAATTAGGGTTTGGCCAATCCACAAAGGGGGATTTGGTAAGTACAAATCCCGACATGATCAATCCAAAAAAGGGGATTGATCTGATGAATACTAACTCAATAATAAATAGAATACACTTTGCAGTTACAATATTTCAACACTCCCCCTTAACAAGAAGGGTATTATACAACATCATTAGGAGAGAGAGAAGGAAACGACATCAACAACATATGAAACACTGACTAGAATATATATAAATCATCAGAAGTTTTATCTCATCATCAATATCATCATCCACACCAAGGAGATGGAATGGCATCATCATCATCATCTGCATCAACATGGATTAGTATAACACTAATACATCATCATCATCAATAAAAAAATGAGGATGATACAACGTCAACAACAACAACATAACAACATGAATTCTAGAGCATCATCAACATCAACACTAAGATGGAAATCTTCAGCACAAAGTTGGCATCTCAACAACATCTTCACAAAGCTAGAAATATTTAGCACTAGGCTGGAATCACAACAATATCGACATGAAGCTAGAAACATTCAGCACTAGCCTGACATCACAACAACATTAGCACGAAGCTGGAAATCTTCAACACTATGCTGACATCACAACAACATCAACACAAAGATGGAAATCTTCAACACTAAGCTGACATCACAACAAACTTAGCATGGAGATGGAAATATTCAACACTAGGCTAGCATCAACACTACTCCCCCTTTTGGGGGAGGTCCTTTCGGAATACACCAATATTGTCTCGAAATTGCTCAAAATTTACACGAGACAGAGGCTTCATCAACACATCAACACCATGTTCATTCATGCCAACATAATGGAGCTTTATGGATTTTCTCTGCACCATATCACGAATGTAATGATATCGGATTTCTATATGTTTTCAATTGTCATGGAACATAGTGTTCTCTATCATTTTTTTGCAACTCTGGTTATCATATAGAATCATGGTTGCTTCCATATCCATCTAAAATAGGCCTTTGAAAAACTTCCAAAGCCATATGGTTTCACAATTGGCGGAACATGCAACAATGTCTTTTGCTTATGTCGTGATGAGAGCAATACTTGATTGCTTCCTACTCATCCATGGGATGATGGCTTACCCCAAACTAAAAAAACATCTTGAGGTTCTCTTTCTTTCATAGAAACTTCCATCCCAATGTGAATCGGTATATCCAATCAATCTGAAGTCATGATCTCCATTATAACTGAGACCAAAATCCAATGTAACCTTAAGGTATCTCATCACATGTTTTTTAGCAACAAGGTGAACATGTATGGGCTCTACCAGAAATTGACTCAAGGTTTTCACATAAAAACTTATATTTGGTCTAGTGTTCGTTAGATACATGAACGGTCCAATGATATGTCTGTACAACGTAACATCAACCAACTCTAACGAAGTATCAGCCAAGAGCTTAAACTTTGTTTCCATGGGTGTATTCATGGATTTACACTCCAACATATTAAACCTCTTCAATATTTTAAATGCATACTTCCCTTGGTTAAGGAATATATTCTCTTGGCTCTACCAGACCTCAAGAAAATAGAAAAAGTGCATTAGGCCAAGGTCTTTCATCTCAAATTCTGTGGCGATCTTCTTCTTACAATTAGTGATGATATTTTCTTCTCTAGTTAGAAATAAGTCATTCACATACAACAACAATATAACAGGCTCATCATTCATAACCTTGAAGTATAAGTTAGAATCAACTTTACTCTTAGTAAATCCCAAGCTCGTCAGGAAACTATCAATTATTCCATACCAAGCTCTAGCAGCTTGTTTCAATCAGTATAGAGCCTTCTTCAATCTGTAGACATGTGTTTTTTTATCTTCAACCTCAAACCCTTGAGGTTGTTCTATATACACTTCCTCTTCAATGACACCATTTAAGAAAGTTGTTTTCACATCCATCTGGCATAACTTCCATTTCATCTTAGTTGCAAGGGATATGATGTTTATGATTGAAGTGTATCTAGCTACAGAAGCAAACATCTCTTCATATCAATTCCTTCCTTTTGAGAAAAGCCACGACCTACAAATATTGCTTTATATTTTTCAATACTTCCATCGATAGCATGTTTTATCTTGTATATCCATTTGAAGGATACCACATCCTTGCTCTTTAGTCTAAGAACTATTTCCCATACACCCTTATTTATAATGGATTGGTATTCTTCTGTCATGGCATATTCCCATTCTTTCTTCTGAATGGATTCTTCAAAGAATGTAGGCTCCTTCTCTAAGAGATCATGCATCAAAGCCATGTAACTAGAGAATGGCTTGGGTTTCTTAACTTGTCTCATGGTTCCTTCAGGGGCACCATACTTCTCTCCATATTGAATAAGTTACCTTTCCCACATTGGATTTCTCTTGTGAGACATAATCATCTGGGGAGGTTCTTGAGATTCTATTATGTCATGATATTCTGTAATCTTCTCATCAAGGGAAATTATGACTTCCCTCACTGGTTCTGCAACTCTGGGAGCTACAGGTTATTTTTCATATACTTCTTCAAAATGACATATTCTTGATTTCTTGAGTGTTTCATATTCATCAAAGGTTACATCTCATCTAATCTCGATATGATGATAATATGGTATATAAATTATGAAGACCTCTGAGACCTCACAATATCCAACAAATATTCCCTTATTTCTAAAGGGTCTAGCTTGGTTCTTTTATCTTTCGGAATGTGTACAAATACGAGACAACCAAATATTTTGAGATGACTTACTTCTGGCTTCTTTCCAGAGAACATCTCTTCAAGGGTTTTGAAACCAAGTGAAATATGGGATAATATTTTATGTACATAGACTATTGTTCTTATTACTTTTTCCCATAAGTGCATTGGAAGATCTTGATCGTGGATCATAGTCTTCACTCCTTCCATTATAGCTATGTTCTTTCTTTCTACTACACCATTGTTTTGAGGATTTTAGGGAGTGTTGAGCTCCCTCTTCATCTCAGTATATTTACAAATGTTTACAAAATATTTTGAGGTGTATTCTCCTCCAGTATCTTACCTGAGTATATTGATCTTTCTTTCAGAGAGATTCTCTATCAAGTCTTTGAATTCCTTGAATTTACCAAAGACTTCATCTTTTGACTTCAAAAAGTAAACCCATGTTTTGAGAGAATAGTCATCAATAAAAGATACATAGTATACATACCCACTAATGGAGTTTGATGACATTGGGCCACATATATTTGAGTGGATGAACTCTAAGAATCCTTCTTCATTGTCACTCTTCAGGAAAGGGTTGTGATGTTCTTTCCTTGTGCACATACATTGCACACACCTTCATGGTCAACCTTGAGTTATGGTAGACGTATGACTTCCTTGCTTACATATGGTAATACCTTGTAGTTGATGTGAGCTAGTATTCTCTATAAAATTTCACATGGATTCTCAATGGAATGAGTCAAGGCAGCTTCTGAGTTACCTTTTAGCTTATACAAGCCACCTTCTTTTGTTCCAATAACAATTTCATCTTCCATGGTTTTTCCTTTAGGCCACATAAGAACTTCTCCATATATGAAAGAAACTCTAAATCCTTTCTTATCTAAATTTGAGATAGAAAGTAAGTTATTTTTCAAACCTAGTACATATAGTACATCCTTAATATTCATTGAGGTCCCTGAATCAAGTTTGTAATTTGACTCCAATACCCCTTTGATAGGGTAATGGTAATCATCTCCAAGTGTAACTTTCTGGGGAAATTTATTTTCTGTAAGGATAGAGAGAATGTCCCTTTGACCTGTCATGTTCTTGGAAGCACCACTATCTATGAGCCAATTATCCTCACCAGGTGACACTAATCCTAAGAGGGCATAGATTAAGACATTGTCTTCAATCTATTCTTTTATCATATTTGTGGGTGGCTCTTCATCTTCAACTATATGGGCATGGTGCCTTCTATTTATCTTATTGTATTCATCTCTTATAGATGGAAAATTTGTAGCAATATGTCCCATCTTGTCACAATGGTAACATTGGTAGGATGAGAAATCCTTTTCTCTTCTTTGAACTTTCTGAAACTTCTGGAATCTCCTTGGAGGGTGAGATTCTTTATGGATGAATTTGTTTGGGGAATGAGACTCCTTATGTTGATGATTTTCCTTTTGGAAGTGAGACTTCTTCCTTCCTCCTTTAGTATGATAAAATAGGGCTTGATATTCATCTCTTGATAGTATTGCTTCTCGATTAGCTACTCTTGGTTCTTCTTCAATACACTCTTCCCACAAATTGTCAAAATGTAGTTTCTCCTTTCTGGCACAAATAGTTTGGATGAACGCATATCAAGGTCTTGTGAGACCATTTAGAGCTGTCATTATGAGTTCATATTCATCTAGAGTATCACCAATTGCTTCTAGTTGTTCCTCGAATTGTGATATTCTAGAGAAATATTCATGAATTGTTTCTCCTTTCTGCATCCTTGTACTTTTGAGTCGAGTTATTAGATTCATCTTCTGGTTGATGTCCTTTACTTCATACATTATGGTTAGGGATTCAAACATTTATTTTGGAGTTTTATTTGAAGCCACTTGAGGAATCAAGTGATCTTTAATAGAGTTTGCATTGATTATTTTTTCCCTAACCGTGTCCTTTTGGTGTCTTTCTTTTTTTGCAGCATCAGTAGGTTCCAATACATCTTATTTAATGAATCTTTCTCTTCAAGAATGAGTGCAATCCTATACTTCTAGGCAAAAAATTTATCTACACCTTCTATCTTGTCAACAATCTCATTGTTTGCAGACATCTTGACCTGGAGCTAGGAAAATGACCAAAAATTGAAAATGATCAGAATTTAAATCTGAACTTACCAAGAGGTGCGCTTGGCTGAGGTGAGTAGCTTGGTGCATTCATATTTCATAAAATCCAATTTTTTTCCCCATCAAACTGGGCCTGCAGAATTCTAGACTAGTACTTTTAGTATTGGTTCTGGTTTCCTGGTTTTCTGGTTTTGTGGTACCAGTGAAAAATAGGGTTTCACTTTCCAGTAGTTCTGTCCACTGAAACAGTGCACTGAGGTTGTAAAAGAGTTCTCTAGGATAGGGTGAAATTCCTTGATGAGTTTTAGGCTAAAGTTAATCTTCAATAGAAAACCCTAATTTTCTCATACGACAACAATGGCATTTTTGCTTATCCAGTGAAAGGTGTCCTCTTCAACTTAGCTCTGATTCCATGTTAAGTTTTGATATATTACTGGGTTTCTTTTCAATTAACTAGATAAAAGTAACATGGGTAGGATCACTAAGAGAAGTAAAGTCACAAGATACACAAGATTTATCCCAGGAAGCCCTCATGGGGGAGAAAACCCAGGAAAAAATTCCTTAATATAGATAGCCAATACAATGCCAAGACAATAAATCAAAACACTAGAGAATATCCAACACTAAGCAATGTGCCTCTCTCTTCCTTCTTCTCCTAACTACAGATAACAAACTTGCGCACTTGATGAGCGAATGGGTGAGTGAGATAATGAGGTGCTAGCCTCCTTTATTTATACTAGCTGGAAGGCGCTGGAAATGTGACTCTTCACTGGGCAGGGAAAACTTCTCTTCTTAGTGGTTAAAACAACTTAAATTAGTCCTGGGGGGAAACTTAATAATTTATATAATATAATTAGCGTTTGGCCAATCCGCAAAAGGAGATTTGGTCAAGTACAAATTCTGACATGATTAATCCACAAAAGGGGATTGATATGATGGATAATAACTCAATAATAAATAGAATACACTTTGTAGTTACAATATTTCAACATATATGATGCTATCAAAGAAGAAGGATTGTAAAAGAAAACAATGCGCACACAAAGGTATTCCTTTCCACTGTAGAGATCTTGAAGGATGAACTAGATAGAGTGTATTGACTCTATTGAAGAATGGATTGAATTATAGAAGATTATTTCCACTTTTTGTCAAGCTACTGGAATGGAAGTAAATTGTCAAAAATATTGTTTTCTCTTTAAAAATATAGAGGCTGAGAATATTTAAAGGATTGAAGATATTTTTGGAATTCCCTTGGTGCATTTAGACTCTGGATTGGAGTAATTAGTGTTTAACTTAAAGCCTAATGACTATAAAGTCTGATTGGTTATGGATACTTTAGAAAATTGAAAAGAGAGTTGGCCATTGGTCTTTTAGGTGGCTATACCTGGCTGGAAGAATGGTACTTATCAAAAATTTCCTTCAAAACATCCCACTCTATGGGTGCACATTAGAAAAAGTCCCAACATTGATCAAGTAAAAAATCCGACAAGTATTTTCAAATTTTCTATGGAAGGGAGCAAGAAAACCCTTGGGTCTTCATCTCATTAATTGGGATTTGATTACAAAACCAAAATCAGTTAGAGTTTGGGGTATTCGGAACCTATACTAGTTTTCACAAGCATTTTCAACCAAGTATTTATGGAGAGCTTTGTTTGGGCCTGACCCGTGGAGTTTAACATTGCTTAAGAAATATCTTAAAGGAGAAGATGTCATCTACTAGTTAAGAACTGAAAACCACAGATACCCTATAGCTTCAGTCTTCTGGAGGAATTCTCTATTGTCTATGACTTTGTTAAAGAAGTGGTTAGCATGGTCCATCAGTACTAGTACCAGGGTATGGGTTGCTCTAGACCCTTTTGTGGGAAGCGATCCTTCTTTTAAAATCTCAATAGGACTTATTCAACCTATGCATTCTGTCAAGGTTTATACTCTTGCACATATAAGTCATACTTCTCCTTATTAGGCTTCAGGTTCAAATGATTGGTTACCTCCTTGAAATCTGGTTTTGGAAGGTGACATGTCAATAGAATGAGAATCTTATATTTTAATGTTAATATGCAGTGGAGTTTCACTAAGAAATGAAGAGGATACACTTTCATGGTCATGGAACCACTCGTTAGGTTTTATTACTCTTAAATATGCTTATGATTCATTGTTTTATCATAATGTGAAGGTGGATCCAAAATGGTGGTATAGAGCAATATGCGTTACTGCATATCCCTGTAAAAATTATTATTTTTGTTTGGTTAAGTCTACAATATCGCATTCTCACAAGGGAGAAATAAAGGCACAGAGGAGGAATAGGCCCATCTATGTGTTCATTGTGTTTAAGGACTGATGAAA
Source organism: Picea engelmannii (assembly GCA_009831015.1). Lineage (NCBI taxonomy): Eukaryota > Viridiplantae > Streptophyta > Pinopsida > Pinales > Pinaceae > Picea > Picea engelmannii. The sequence continues at coordinate 315,305 of ML799067.1, read as the reverse complement.
CCATTCAACATCTGATGGTTAACTATGAAGTCACACAATTCATATGGAAGGAATTATGTTCACAATTGAATCTCTGTGATATTTGGAAATTACAACCCTTGACTGAAAATTTGAAATCTTGGCTTTTAGTCTATCCTCGACACAGGATGGTCCCCTTCTTCATACTTTGGCGATTATGGAGATACAAGAATAATATCATGTTTGAAAAATCTATCATAAATGACTATGGGATTTGTATAAGGATTTTCATGATAAAAGATCATCCCAATATAGTCGAAGGAGAAAAAAATGATTTTATTATCAAACCAATCTATTTTGGTCAAAAGCCTTTAGTATTATTTGATGGAGATGCAACTGGAGGTATTTGTTGTGTTTCTATAGTATTAAAGTTGAGCAGTGACCATTTATTCAAGATCCATCTTACTGTTGGAACAAGTTCAAATATTAAATCCGAGTTGCTTGGCTTGCGAGGTCTTTTTCACTTTGCCTTGAGATTACATATTCATGAATTAATGGTTGTCGGTGACTCAAAGGTAATCATTGAATTGTTTGATGGAAAGTCCCACTTAAATGTTTTATCTTTGTAGACATGGAAGAGATAGATCAAGGATCTCAATCTTTCTTATAGATGAATACAATGCGTAGATGTTCACAAGAATTTCAACTCTTTGGACGATACTCTTTCAAAGATGGCACTTGAGAAACATATTGTTTGGTTGTTCTATGATGAAGTCCTTGAAGATTCAATTATTTATACTAGATATTTATTCATTTTTTTATTTCTCTATAGACAAGCTTATTTTACTCCGTATTTGGGAGGTCTTTGATTTCTATTCTTTATACTCTGTATATTTTTCTAGACACTGAAGTTTTTTGTGATTAGACAAAGTTAGATGAGGATACGACTCTATGATTTAGGATTTTTTTGAGGAGATTGGTTTATGATGAGATGACTCTTTTTTTTACAGTAGTAGTCATGGCTCATGATTCTACATGTCACACTATGTACTAGAAATCTTTGTTTGATTCTAATGAATAGCATTGAAACTGCCTTTTTTGTTGGAAAAAGAGATAGAGTGTCTATCCCACTCATATCAAATTTACCTTAATTCTCATCCCATGGATGCATTCGTGGTGGTTAAATGCATATTAAACATCACATACCTGTATTTATTGGCACCCACCATATGCATACTATGCATCAAGATTCCCCTACATAGGAAATGATCCAGGTGTTGCGGGATTGAATGCCCTGAACCGGGGACCACCTGAATACCTCTTCCCCATCTTGGGCTTGTGAAACTATGTTCCAGGTGGATGGCGATTGACATCAAAGTTGACAGGACATGAGCGTTATGCTCTTAGTGACACCCCATCCAGGGAGGAATTAGTTAATTGCTCCAAGATAATACATTCTAAGAGAGTGAGGTGATCTTTGTGATGAGAGATATTGCAGATTAGGTCCTCTTTTGAGAGGTAAAATACTATGTTTTATAGCTTGTCTGTCACTTTGTTGACATTAGAAGTTGATGCAGATGGATGGGAGATCGAAGGAGATCTATATTGTGGAGAAGCCTCCAACTAGGGGAAATATTATTAGGAGAAGAGCCATTGAAAAGTCTTGATAGCATGTCAATAATTATTTGTGAGTCCCCTTCAACCACTACTTGGTTGTAGCCTTTTTGTTGAGATAATAAGAGGCCTTTAATAAAAGATTAAATCTCTACAACACTATTTTAATTGTAGCCAATACTTCCAGCTAATATATGTATAATTTTCTAGTGTTTGTCTTTGAAGACAAAGACAAATCTAGTTGGACTCGGATTTCCTTTTGATGCTCCATCAAAGTTGAGCTTGAGGAAGTGTGGAGGTGGATAATTCCACCTATTTGGCCTAGGATCATGATTGGGTTTCCCATCGATTGGAGGCATTGCATGAGTTATTTAGAGATACCATCCTTGTAGGATGGCCCTTTCATTCTGGTCACATCAAAGGTCATCTAAGGCCCATGTCTTTGCTGAAATGGTCTTTATGATATTCTTTTTTATTTGGAGCCATAATTTTCCCCAAGTTTTATTTTAGGAAAGGAAGAATATTTGATTGCGTTCTTTCCATATCTTCAAACATGGAAATCTAGGCAGATGCTACCAAATGAAAACAAGTATAGTATTTTTGAAAGAGTTGAAACGTCGGTCCAATTTTTTTTTCAACTCATTCCCATTTTTGGTTCGACTGACACATCATTGGGCTTTCTTGGTCCCATATATTAACACTGCATAAGCATTTATTAAGGAGGCACTCATGTGTTTTCTCCTGTATTAGGAAAAGGTGACAAATGGAGGGCCCAATGAAACCTCTTTTCATGACATTGTCCTAGGTTAGGAATCTTTTATATCCAACGAGCCATAGGAAAATGATGACCTTTCGCCATAGATTTGAGCTCCATATTTTCTCCCAAATGGTGGCTTTGGGTAGCATTGAGAAATTTTCTTGTAGGACACAAGATTCTTTGATTATAAACATACCTTTTGGGGGTGTGCACCCATCGAAATATGTCTGTTCCATGTTTGAATTTTATTCTTTGTAGAATAGCTTCAACCTGCCACTGGTCCATCATGAGTTTTTTTGGAAATCCAAGGTCGGGTGCTTTGGTTTTCCAATGCCTCCATATGTCAGAAGGGTCCATAAATTACCATAAATATGATACAACCTTCATACCTTCTATTTTAGTAGCAGGTAGAACGTCTTCATTCCATTCTTGTTGGTTCAGGTGCAGGAGTTGTTGCTAAGATTCCGCCAAGAAATGGATTTAGGAATTGTTGCCTATTTCCCATAAATAATGGTCTTGAAACATAGGGATATTTTGTTATGTTGTGTTCCAAATTAGAGATCCGACTTTGCTATCATTCTATCAGATCATATGTTATTCCCTTATTGAAGTGGCATAAGTGTGTCTCCAGAGTTTATCCTAGAGCTCAGTTGGATTATTGATCCACCTCCACAATATTTTGGCACCCAAGACCTGGTTGAGAGCTTGGGGATCTCTTAATCCTAATCCCCCTATGTATTTGGGCTTGCATAGCTCCTTCTAGTTGACCGAGGCCCATTTAATTCTGGTCTTTGTGCCCTTCAAGAGGAAGTTCCATTAGAGGCTTTTAGTAGCATTGAGAACAGGGGGGGATGTCAGGGCCGAGAATATGTAAAAGGGAATGGATTGTAGGACCAACTTGAGAAGTTCAATATGAATAGCTAGGTTGAGGGTTCTAAATTTCTAAGAGCTGATTCGTTTCTCTAGAGACATAATAAGACCTTCCCAAGAGTTGTTGCATAAAGCGTTGTGAATAAGAGGTGCACTAAGGTAATTCAATGGAAGGGATCCTCTACTAAAGCCTAAAATATGAGTGATAAAATATTGTATAGCTCTGGGGGTGTTGAAAAAAATATTCGATATTTCTCATGATTGATGTCAGTGCCTAAAGTTGCATTGAAGTCATTGTGAATCTCCTAATTTTTCTTGGCCTCTTAGGCAGTAGCAGAACCCATCATCATAGTATGATCCACTAATTGACTATGGGAGATAGGAATGTTTAATTCATGAAGAGGAAGTGTTAAGAACCAAACATCAGTATAGCATAGAAAAACTTCAAGAAAAGTACTCAATGCCTTGAAAAAGAGATAATTTCAGATAATAAGCCTCTTCGAGGGGGAAACCTCCTTTTACCCCACTTAAATGTTCAAGTACAATATGATTCAAAATGAAAATGTCTCCTTGGTATATATAGGAGACCAGGAGGTATAACTACAACTAATGGCCTAAAGCCAACATAAATAAAATAACATTACTAATATAATATGCCCCAATTAAGGGGTAATGAGCCAATATTAGGGCTTAACATGCCCCTCCCTTTGAGACAAGTGTTGTCCACAATGCTTGAGTAACTCTGGATGCTTATGTATAAAAGACTCATCTTCCCAAGTGGAATCTTCAGCCGGTAGTTTCCTCCATTTAATGAGATACTCTGAAATGGATCTATTCCTCAGCTGGCGAATTCTTGTGTCAGTGATGGCTTCATGATCCAATATGATTTTTCCTTCCTCGCCAGGTTCTAGAAATATAGTTTGAACTAGGATCTTGTCACCTATAACCTTTTTTAAGCATGAAACATGGAAAACTGGGTGTACTCGTGAAGATGCAGGCAACTCCAATGTGTATGCCATAGTACCAATCTTTTGCAACACCTTATAAGGTCTATAGTACTTTGGTGATAATTTATTATCCTTCTTGGATTTCTTGAGGGACATCTGTTTGTATGGTTGTAGTATTAAAAACACCCAATCCCCTACTTCAAAACTTCCTTCACTACGATGTTGATCTACTTGTTGTTTCATGTGATTCTGTGCCATGGTCAGTTTGTCCTTTAAGATTTGGAGAATTTGTTGTTGATTCTCGATGTGATCTTCCACTGCTTGAACCTTAGATTTTTCTTTTAGAGAAGAAGTGATGGAAGGAGGGTGGTATCCAT
>ML799067.1:274555-306753 GCA_009831015.1 Picea engelmannii | reverse complement strand
TCAAAATGAAAATGTCTCCTTGGTATATATAGGATACTAGGAGGTATAATTACAACTAATGGCCTAAAGCTGACATAAATAAAATAAAATTACTAATATAATATGCCCCAATTAAGGGGTAATGAGCCAATATTAGGGCTTAATAGGAAGACCCCTAAGGGATCCCTCCATGATGGATTCTTTGATACATCGATTTAATCCTTTTTCCATGATGATGAAGAGGAACAGGGAGAGATGATATCCTTGACGAATGCCTCTGGAGGGTAAAAATGGTCTAGAGAGGACACCATTGATTAGGATGGAAAATAAATCCGAGGAAGTCAAATTGAGGATTCAACTAACCCAGGTCAAATTAAATCCAAAAGTCTGTAAGAGGGAACACATGTATTTCCAACTGAGTGTATCAAAAGCTTTGGATAGATCCAATTTTATTAGCATTTCAGGGTGCCAAAAGTATTGAGAGAATGGACCACTTCATGGGCCAGAAAGATGTTGTCCATGATTTGTCATATTTCTACATGGATAAAATGTTTAGGAGAGATAATATGAGGAAGAATAAGTTTGAGTCTGAGGGAAATTACCTTCATGAGGATTTTGTAGATAATGTTGTAGATATCTATGGGCCTAAACTACTTGGGGTGTGTGACCCTTTCATCCTTGGGAATAATATTGAGAAAGGTAGTGTTGAAAGCCAATAGGAATTGTGCTGATCTTCTGCATTATTCCATAATCTGCAACACCTCTTCCCTAATTAGGGGCCAACAATAGTGGAATAAATACGTGGTGAACCCATCCAGCCTTGGAACTTTTCTATCCAACATTTCTTTGATTGTTGTGTCTGCTTCCTTTATTGTGAAGGGTTGCAAGAGGGTCACATTCTTCTCAACAAAGACAATAGAGGGGATGTGCTGAGTGATTTTCCCAATTTCCTTAGAATGATCAAGTTGTTGTTCTTTGAGGAGATCCTGGTAATATCTTACCATTTCCAGTTCGATATCCAAGTGGGAGGTTAGAATTTGTCCATGAGCATATTCTAGCTTCAAAATTCTATTTATATGTCTTCTCTAGATGAGGGAGCGATGGTTGAATTTGGTGTTCTTCTTCCCTTCTCTCAGCCATTGGACTCTGTATTTTTTACGCCATAAAATTTCGTCATGTGCCTGTGTTTCTTCTAGATGTAATTTGACCCTTGTTTCCTCTTCCTGCAGCTTTTATGTGTATCCTTGACTGATGATTTTTTGTTGAATATTGTTCATTTGTTGTTCTAGAACCCTTTGGGATTGAAAAATGTTCACAAATGTGTTTTCATTCCATATTCTCAATTTTTTCTTGAAGTTTTTAAGTATTTTTTGGAAGAGGTACATCAACGATCCATGCAAAATGGCTGCATCTTTCAACCATTGGTGGTGATTTGCTTGAAAATATGGGTCTGTGAGCCATAATTTTTCAAAATGAAAGGGTCTCTTTTAGGGAGAGCTCATGATGTCTATCCATAGCTAGATTGACCAATGATCAGAACCATAAGAAGTAGAGATGCTCACCTCCATTGATATTCCCTACATCATTAGCGGTTTTGAGACTAGGAAGTGGTCTAGACAATAGGAAATATTTGTGATCCAAACCTTTTGTTGGACCATATGAGTGTTCCATTGACATTTTATGTGTCTATCAATCCTATTTCATCAAGGGTTTATTTAAAGTCCTATAAATCATGTTCTAGCCTTCATATCCCTCCTATTTTTTCTTCGAGGGAGGTGATCATGTTAAAGTTTCATCTCAATATCCACCAATGTCCTCTGGATATATGGCTTAGGCCTTTAAAAATCTTGAGAAATCTGTGCTTTTCTTGAGAAATTGAGGGCCATATACATTGGTTATTGTTCCCTCTTTATCAGATCTTCTATCCCTATAATCTGCAGAAATCATCCAAGTTGTGGTGAAGAAGTCATCTAGAATAACGGTGGCTAGGTTCTACAAGTTATCCAATCCATCCAAAGCTCCCCTTAAGTCTATGGATATGGAATATTCTTGCCTCCAATATTGAGAAAGAATGTGTTTGGCTTATGTTGATGAACATTTATGAGACACTGTCAACGGGAAGAATAGATCCAAACCGGGGTTGTCTATTTAACCCAAGTCATTTGGTATGATCTAACCTGATGGGTTTAATGGCTCCATTAGCCAACTAGGGTCCTAAAAAAATGAAAGGAAATAAACTAATATAAAGCTACGATTCTAATAATCGACATACTAATTACAAAACGTTGAGCTAATAGTGTTAATATACAAAGATTATATACAATTTACAAGGTTTAAATAAAATCTTGAGAAAAAATTATTTGATAAAAATTTTGAACGAGATAAAATATGAGCAATACTCTTTTTGATGTTTAAATATATTAAAATAATAAACATTGACTTAATATGATTGTAATGATGACACAAAAATAGACAAATCTAATTAATGCAATCATCATTCATTTGTACGTAAAAACCTTTAATTAAAAGAAAAAGATAGATCTACTAACCTCTAATTGATAAAAAATAAACTAAGTTCCTCTCTCTGTGTTGTATGAGCTCCTGCTTGTCCTATATTTAAGGGAATCCTATGACAGAAAAAATCATAGTGCTTCCTAAAGAAATTCAGCGAAGTGTTTCATCCTTTGGAGTCAATTTATAACAACAGAAAGATAACTAATTAAATATCCTGTGACCTCAAGATAACCAATAGCCAAGGATGAAAGAAATCTCAATCCTGGGCATTAATGTTATCAACCATTTAATATCATAATTAAACTCAAAAATTAACTAAATAGTTGATCAATGACAAGTACAAACTAAACCAACAAATGATGGGCAACTTTCAAATAATGAACAATAAGAAATATCATGTAAAAACAAGACTAAAGATAAATCAACAAAAATAAGATCTCATAACATAGAAATAATTGGAGAATACAATGAAACAAGAATTTCACAATTAAATAGGTCTAAATCCAACAACAAACTGGTTTCCCATATCACTTCCAAAATTATATGTCCATGTTGTGATCCAGAAAAACGTTTCCCTTATCACTAAGCAACACAATCTATTTAAAAATGTCTTGGCTCAATTACCTCTTATCATACAAGATAGAGGATGATCACTAAAAATAAGTTTGTTTTACAAAAATAGAATAACAAAAGGAATACTCTTGTAGGAGTCCTTACATAAAAAATAATTACATTAATGACATTTTTTTTACAAAAATGGAAAATTACTTAAGCTATTGGACGCTTGACCACGATTCCTTTTCCTTAAACATAGCATCATAAGTTGTTTCTTACCTGAAAAGATAAAACGAATTCATAGTTTAGATAAAAATAGAAATAAATAATTTTAAATAGACTGGCTATAGAATATTTCGATTATGTAGCTAATCTCAAAATAAAAACAAAATTAGAAGTGAATCTATTTATTGTTTCCCAAATAGAACCAAATCACAAAAAGCAAATATTTACCATTTCAGAGATTTGATAAAGAGGCATATGATAAATCCGAATTTATGGTGGTGTTGAAATTTGTTGAGTTTTTAATAATTACATTACCAGCCCATTTAATCCTCTTGTTTTCCGTGTGAGCATTTGATCAAACACATTATTTCAATTCATTATTCTCCCTCTTGAGAAATGAGTTTCGTACTACCATTTGGTTTATCTATGTTTGGAGATAGGGGATATCCCTATAATATCTTTAAACCCAATCAAGACAGTTTTCACAATGAACTGGTTCTATGGTAGGTAGAGGTTGATCCTTTTTTGCAGAGGGAAATTAAGTATATCCTGTAATATGCTTCAGATCATTCTCTATAGAGAATAAACCCTCTTGGTTCTTTAGGAATGGTGGGATATTAGAAATGAAATCGAATTGGATTGCATCAGTATCGATATCATTTTCTAGGAACCATTCATCTACATCCTCTTGAACAATAAACTTATCGATATCAAATTCATTAAAATGATCATCGATCTCGATCACTCGGGTTGGTTTCTCATTACCACACTGTTGGTTCCTCAATTTCCTAGGTAGGAATCAGTCTAGCCTCTTATTCATAAAATTCACATCTAGATTAATTTGTTTCTTATGCCTGCCATTTTTCTTGACAATTGATTTGTTTAAAACAACCTGAGTTGACTCATGAACAGGAACAATAGGAATCCTATATTTTAACACATCTAAAACCTATTCCAATGACTTTTTGGGAATGAAATCGCATCGTGGCTTCTTTCCTGATGGCTTCTGGATAACAACAGAGGTTTGATCTGTGGAGGCATGGTCTTCTTGTAGATTAACACTTAGGTTTTCAATAGTAGGTTTAGATTGACAGAGACTAGGGTTTTCATTGAGATGGAGCGGTGATTTTATTTCATTTTCAGGTAGGGTAAAATTATTCCTAAGAAAAACATTTCCCCAACTATCCCTAGTCTTAGACAGATGTGAAACCACGAGGATTCAGATGAGGCCATGGTGAAACAGGCTTGACCGTGGGTTTAATTTCTTCCTCTGATAGAAATTAGCCATTTTTTTTTAAATATTATGCAGATAAAAGGGCACATTCAACTTGAAACGTAGAAAAAATATGAGTAAGAAGACATGATACAAGAATACCAGGCCATATCTGCCTTCATAGGTAATAAATTTCTTCATCATTAAGAGAAAGCCATTCCATCGGGGTTTGAAAAGAGAAATTGGTTTACCTTTTGGGTAACAAAATGATTTCTTGGAGGTCATGAGTAAATTCCAGGGAAAGCCTTCGAGTTTGGCATTTTTGAACCATCGATCTCCCTCTTGGGATAGTCCTATAGCTTATGCGATCAAATCCTCTGTCACCTCTAGCTGCAAATCACCAATCTTAGCACTGGTGCCATCAAAAGTATGAGTGAAATCTTGGGCCACAACGAGGTTGAAACCCTCAAACCGTTTGATGAAAACATACCAACTATGTGCCACAATGTCATTCATGACATCATCAAGAGAGACGAGGTCTTGTGACCCATTGGGCTTGATTATTACCATGGGCGCCATTGATATGCTCACATAGAAACAACAAGGGTTGCGAGAGGTGGGTTGTGCTCTCCCACATACAAAAAGTGGGAAGAGGTCTTCATAATTAGGAGGAACCCAATACCTAAGGATTTAGGAGGCTACCATAACAAACATTTGAAGCTTTGAGTAGGTAATAACCAGAGGATCCGCAAAATAGGAGACCACTTTGTGAAATGAATACTAAACCAAAAACATCACCACTTACCTCTTCCAATAATGAATGCAAGCCTAAGTTATGCAGGACAAAGGATGATGTGGAATGTAAGTGTGGCAGTCCTGTGCTAGGATGACAAAATCGTGATACGACTAGTAGGAGTAGGATTCATATTTCGAATTTAACCCAAAGTTCTCCTAGCTACATAGTCAAGCATATGTCAAATGTAAAAACCATCTGATCAAATATAGAAATGACTAAGTTATATCTCCCAAGGTTTATAACTCAAGTGTTATGGTAGTGGATCAAAAAATGAAAAACATAAGCTTACAAACTTTTAGGTTTATAAAAATATAGATGCCCTTTAGGTACAGTGCCATTTACAAAAGAAAAAAAAATAAAAAATTCACAAACCTTATGATGAACACTCAAACCAAATTTTGCTCTGATTTCATGCTTTCAGTCATGAAATTGAAAAAGAAAAATGATAGATTAAAAACGATGAACTCTTACAAACAAGTAGGCCAATGAATATTCTCAAAGACAAAATATAGAAATATTTGTAAGGAGAAGGAGGCAGCTACATAAAATTTTTATCCCTTGGCGTTGATATTTAACCATGATAAAATTTGACAAGAATTGTTTGTTTCCAACAATGGTGACACGCTGGGTGAAGGATTTATCTCTGCATCATTAGAACTTTATATCCGGTAAAAGATGACTCAACAATAATTAATAGAGACAATTAAAAGACAGATCAAGCATTTCGAAAAAAACTCAGAAAAATAACACAATCATAGTATTGGGTAAAGTTATGTCCAAAAAATTGTAATCCGGTGTCTCGTTAGATCACAGGGGTAGAGATGTTTATACAGATAACTCTAATACTGTTGACAAGGCCAATGCTACCAGCAAGCATCTATAGCCTTGGAAGGGATGTCATTTTACCCACTCTAGTACTTCTATCTTGTCAAAGAAACGTCCATTTATGATAAAAGCATCCTGACATCTGATCAATTTAGAAAACATGCTTGGGGATCTTCAAACCCAACATTGCTTCACTTCCAACATGCCTGTTCAGTACCCCGAAGAAGTTGTCTTGGTATCATGCATGCACTTACCCGCTACCAACTTACTTGTTTAGTATCTCGACAGGTTTACAAAAAATTCTCACACGTTATAGTGCTTCCAACTCTCTAAATTTTTTTATTAAATTTTGAGAAACTTTGTGATATTACGAGAGCGGGGTGATACTGAAAATCACATAGCCGGGTAGTGATAGGAGAAATCTTTAAGAATATTATCTCATTTTTTTAGGTACTGATTAATTTTATCGTAATTTGGACATTTATATTTCAGTTAAGAAATCATCTATGGGATGGGAAAGCACTATGAGTTCTTTTCTTTAAAACAGGGATGACATTAGAAGTTTTTAAAGATAATCGTGTTTCCTTGAGATTTCAATGAAAACTTGAAAAAACGACTAAAAAAAACTTACTGTAACTAATCTAAGATCAGATGCTTTGAATTTTTCTCAATTTCTACTAACGAAAAATCCAATTCCCTTCAATAATGAATAATGATTCAAACATAGTCATCTACAAAATACAAAAAATCACACAAAATGAAAAGAACCAAAATCAAGAAAAGAAAATGTAAATTAAAATATTTACAAAGGGGTGGATCTGATTTTCTTAGGTGAAGTACTTTTTCAAGGACTGACCATTCACTGGAAAAGTGTTTGGTTGTCCCTCCAAGTTATGTAGCCGAAAAGAACTTGGACACAATTTTTCAAAAATGACGAAAGACCCCAGCCACAGGTTTTGGAACTTGGTGTGTTCTCCTTTATTCTCATGTGCTTTGTCCCATTTGAAGAATAAATACCCTAAATTAAAATTTCTTTCAAAGGATGAACTTGTATCGAACCAACTCGTCACAATTTGTTGGTGCTGATCCAATTTTGGTTTTGATTGCGTCCTTACTTCCTCCAATTTTAAGAGAGCGTTTATTTGATTTTCTAGAGGAGGACATTCCTCTTCTTGAACTTTATTTGACAATTGTAGTGAAGGAAGCAAGACATGTGGGGGAAGGATTTCTTCTCTTCCCTAAACGAGGAAGAAAGGAGAATTCCCAATGGAGGCTTTTGGAGTTACCTTATCAGCCCAAAGTTCTTTGTACAATGCATTTTTCCAATTATTGTGGTTTTCTAACACTAGAATTTTTATAATCTTGATCATATTCTTATTTGTTGACTCGATCAAATCGTTCCCTTGAGGGTAATAGCTGGAATATTACTTTAGTTTAATCCCTTTCTCTAGAGCGAAAACATTCATATCTAGGGAAGAAAAATCTCCACCAAAATGACCACCAACATCACCGGAATGAAGTTCAACCAACACCCTTTTGGATTTCTATTTTTCTAAACAACGCAGAAAAACACCGTCAAAATTATTTTGAAATATTATATCATTAATTAATTGGAAAGATGCAGATTCAAGTCTTAGTGCTCTTCTGTTTTTAGGATCAAGATTATGAGGAGAAGATCTATGCATCAAATAAAATATGATATTCTCATACCATGAATTGGTCATAGTTTGTGCACAACAGATTTGTTTTTCATCACGTTGATTTACAGTTGATGTATATATTTGTCTTTCTAACTTCTCAACTGAATCAACCACCAATTTACAAAGTCCTTGACCTTTAACAATTTGGGTAGGTACTATTTTGAGGTCATATTCCTGAAGTGATGTCATCCAATTTTCACTTTTCTCTCCCAGCTCTTTCTTTGCTAAAAGATTTCTCATAGCAGAATAAGGAACAACAATTTTTGTCCTGGATTTTAATAGGTAAGGCCTGAAATGTTTCACATCTTTAAAAAAAGTGTACGCCTGCTGATCTACCGCAGGGTAATTTAGTTCTTCTCCTTTGAAGGAAGATCTCATAAATGAGATGGGTATCTCATTGTTTTCAATAATTTTCTCCGTGAGTACAACGACATAAGATCTGTCAGATGCAAAAGTATATAATGTAAAATCTTGGGGAAGGTTCCTCAACTATGGATTTTATGATAGAATCAAAATCTTGGCTCTCTTGTGATCCCCACCTATATAAAACATCATTTTTAATCAGATTTTGTAGAGGTATGACCATCTCGGAAAAACTAGGCACAAAGTGTTTGACAAAATTAAATTTTCCTAAAAAGGATTGCATGGATGTTTTGGAAGAAGGAGGGGGGAGGTTGGAAATGGATTGGGTTATTTTAGGGTCAATTATCATTCCATCCTTAGAAACTATAAACCCAAGAAATTTCCCTCGTTCTACTGCAAAGACTGATTTTTTAGGATTGAGTGAAATGTCGAACTTGCGACATCATTCGAACACAACCCTAAGATGAGACAGTTCGTATTTCTTGTTTTCAGAAAATACGGTGACATCTTCTAGATAGACCAATACTAACTGATTAATAAGGCCATGGAGAGAAATGTCCATTTCTCTCTGGAAAGTGGCACTGGCATTTATCAATCTGAAAGGCATTTTTCTGTAGGTGTAGGTGCCCCATGGGGTACAAAGAGTGGTTTTTAGCTGATCTAAAGGAGACATAAGGACCTGGTTATATCCTGAGAAATCATCTAATAAAAAGAGTCTTTCAGAACTAGATACTTGTTGCATAATTTGTTCCATTGGAGGAACATGTTAGTTGTCTTTATTAGAGGCTCAATTTAAATTATGAAAATCGACACAAAGTCAAACTTCTCCACTCTTCTTCCTTATCGGGACTAAGTTGGATACGCATTGGGTATGGCAGACCGAAAAAATTATCTTGGTAATGAGTAATTTATTTAGTTCCTTTTTTATAGTAGGTTCTAACTTCGAATGCATTTTCCTCAATTTCTATTGAAATGGTTGGGTTTGAGGTTTCATAGGAATTACATGTTGTATTATGTTTGGTTCGAAAGTCTTTAAATCATCATACGTCCAAGAAAAAACATCTTTAAATTCTTTGAATTTTTTATAAAAGAAATATTTTCTTATTTAGACCCTTTTCCCAGATTGATATTTTGAGGACTATCTCGTATTCCTAAGTTTATAGTTTCATAAAACAAAGAGGAACTGTTTGTTTTTCATTTGATTACCCCTCTAAAATTGTCATGTAGGTCATAAAATTTCTATGATCTAACAATATATTTTTGGATAGAGTTTACCATCTCATATGATGATTCTGGAGATCAAGGATCGTATATTACCGTGAAATCGTGGATATTTTCGTCATGAGTGCTTTCATCAATTACTGCATCCCGGAAGGTGTCTTCCATATGCAAAAAATTGATGATCTGTTGATCATAATCAAATGCCTGTCAGTTTGTGATGTTTTCAGGACTGGATGACTTGAATAACAATTCTATTGAGAATGTGTTAGGAGAAAGACCTTCAACAGACAACAATTTAGAAGCAACACTAGCTAGCAAATCATCTTCTGAATTACTTGTCCTAGGAATGGAATTTATATTAAATGCTAGAAATTTGTGCATTAATACCCATACCTCTGTTTGTTAATTCTTCAAATGTGGTGATAAATAATGTGTTACATTTCTTACCTGTCTGACTACAATTTCACAGTCACCGAATACTACCATTTTTTGCATGTCCATATCCAATGCTTTCCTTAGTCACTGCAGAAGTGTTTTGTATTCTGTTTTGTTGTTACTACATTCAAACTCTAACCGATATTCAATAAATGCTTTGTTACCTATGGGAGCGATAAGAACACAACCAACACCTTCCCCTTCCCGGGATTTGGATCCATCAAAATATAAGGACCAGATTTGTTCGTCATTGGTAATATTTGGTGTACTTGGCAAACTTGTTTCCTGAGTATAGGCTGTTACATCAGGTTGTTGTTCTAGGTTAGTGATAGAGGAAATTTCAGTCATAAATTTCCTAAAAAAGTATTCATTCCTTGCGTCTCAATCAAATTTGCAACAATAATAGAAGGCTCATTTGGGTCGTTTAGGTCTATCACAATGTACTTGAGGTAATGTTCCTTGTTTATTCTGATCTTGTTGGGCTGTTCATTTTCTAACAGCCATAAATGAGACCAATCTGTAGAAAATTAACCATGTAACCGTTCTGACCAATCTCTACTTAAGAACATACCATATACTTCAGGAATGTCAACAACAATAATATCAATTATTTGGTGAACCTTGGGATTAGATGATAATATTATCAACATGTTTTTAAGTTTACCAATAACTTTGACATTAGTTCGATCTAACTGAATGATTTTTAAATCAAAATGTTTTACCTCAACATTAATTTTCTAGCACACAGAGAAATGAAATACATTTGACGAGGAGCCAGAATCAACCATATAGGTATGTACATTCCTATTGAAAATTTTGAAAGTTAATAAAAGAAGACGCACATTTTTTCGTGTGGAAACAACATAATTTTGTTGATTTTTTATTGTTGTACCTGAAACAACTTTATCTAAGTTTCCTATAGTCTTTTGTGATGTGTAACTTTTGTCTTGGTTTTCAGATGAATTTTTACTTGGGACATATTTAGCTTTGTTTAAGTCAGTTTATGCTAATTTCTTGTTGATAAGATCATTCTTTTTATTATTTTCAGCAATGCTTTGTAGCATTTTCTGTAGGATAAGTGGAAATTGATGGAAATATCCAAGCATACTGAGAGGGGGGGCGGGGGGGGGCTGAATCAATATTGCCTACTTTTTGTTTTTATATTCATCCATATTAAGCACACATATTAATTATTCAATTAAGAAATATATGATGAACAACAAACCCTTGTGAACACAAGATTTCATCACAGAACCTAACAGGGAAAACCACCAACTCTTTTCTCATTAATAAAAACTTCTTTTACAAAACTGTTTTCAAGATACAACTTGATGGAGAGACATTCCCCAAGTTTCTTCAGCTACAACTGAAGGGATGTTGCCACACCCTATTTATCGGCTAGAATTGGAAGGATTCACCCACACCGTCATTCATCAACAACAACTGGTAGGAGGCTTCAACCCCCTGTTTAGTCAGCCACAACTAACAAGGAAGCACCAACTTTCTATCTTCACCAGCACCAATTGGTAGGAGGCTACAACCGCCTGTTTAGTCAGCTACAACTAACAAGGAAGCACCAACTCCCTTGCAGGCTCCAACTTTCCCTTGCACCACCCAACCACCCTTAGTTTATAATGCATTTCAATCACTTTTGCTCTTCATCAAATTTGACTCATGCATCCATTGTTGTACTTTCTACTTGTCTATTGCAACCTCTACTTGTATGGTCTTCTTTATCAAGTTTTGGATTGCATAATTGTTGCTTTGTATTCTCATGTTCTTGATATTCAATAAGACATTGACAGGAACCTTATAACAAATAGTTCTTCATCTTGGTCTTTGCTCCTATTCCTGATCTTCTAATATGAATCACAGAGACACATTCTTCTCATCACTTTTCTTGTTTATATAATCTTCAAACTGGTGTGAAATTTAAAACATCGTGTCCCTTTATTTGAACCACTGTACCTTTTCATTTAAAATGATAATTAAACTTTAATTAATATTATTTTTCCTTTTTATTCATTATTCATGTTTTTCATGATTTATTCTCTTTTAATCATGACTATGTATCAGTTCATTATACCATGAAGGATTTTCATAAATTGATCATAGTCATGGATCAATTTAATCCTTTATACTCGATATAAAATCTCTTTTACTTCACAGAGACTAGATTCCATGGAGGTGCTTCCTTCAAGACATTTCACATGACCGTGCGTTACAAAACCACTGGTTCTGCAATTTCAGAAACGCATTACACTCTGCAATGTCAAAAAATTTTACCATATGACCAATGGCGGTGACCTCATACTTAGGAGAGAGAAGTGCATGAACACTTATCAAATGAATGGACACGATTCATTCTCCTGATATGATGGATGACTGACAGGTTTTCGGTACTTTGTCGTTTCGAGTCTTTGTGACTCCACTGTATTACCGAACTCCTGATCACGATATCGTCGGTCAGTTTGGACGACTCATATTACCCACTGAGATGGACAGATCATGGGGTTTCATATTTTCGTCCTTCGGGAATTTGAGACACTGCACCATACAAAACTCTCGGTTGCAATATCGCTGATATGATTAGTCAGTTCACGTCTCTTCCATGGAAGAGATCAACGGTCCACCGTAAAACCTTAATCTGATCCCTTCTTTCCTTAATAGAATGACTGTGTCTTAATCAGGCGTTGAGATGTGTGACTGCCGGGATTTCGTCGATTTTGCTTTAGAATATTCATGACCTCCAATAGTCTCTTTTTGCGTTTCGACGTTCGGGATTTTGTGATGTTTGATTTTTTTATTACAAAGAAAAACTCTCGAGGTGGTAACTCTTGATACTATGGATCATTTGATGCATGTCCCTTTTGGAGTTTCGACATTCGAGACTTCCAGACTATAGATTATTTGCTTAGTGGTGAAATATATTGAAGTAGGACTCCCAGAGTAAGGTAAATGCTTACGTCACTTAATGACGTGTCACCAGCCTATTGGCTGGAACATGTCATACATATTCGTGATTTTCATGTGATTGAAATGTTGTATCAACTTGACACTTGTTAGTGTCTTATTGTGTCACGTGTCCTTAGCTGACATGGTTTGCTAATGTGGTCTATCAACGTGTCTTGATGATGTGGTCTACTGTGTCATTTTTCCTTGGTTCAAATCCAACAGCCCTCCAACTCTTTCAAGATCTGACGGCCCATGATTCTATCATGATTTTTCGTTTCTCTATTTTGAAGGTTAGCACTTCCAGTCTTTGAATTTATAGTTAGTGAAGTGTCAACTGGCTCAAAAACCAGGATTCACTCTCAATCCAATGGTTTGGATTGGATCGCGAATTCACGTTTCGGTATTTCAAAAAGCATGCTCCATTATCTCAAGTCGCAATCTCCAAATTCCCGAAATCTATTATTCCACTCTCGTCAGATCGATGACCCACGTCACTCCTCCTGATTGATGGTCCTTATCTTATCGTGATTTCCTATTTCAGTATTTCAAAGGATAGAGCACGTCCCTTCTTCTGACTCCTGATTTCCCATATCCGATATTCCACTCTTGTCGGATCGATGACCCACATCGCTCCTCCTTTTTGGCTTTGGATCCAACGGTCCACGTCGCTCCTCCTCCTAAGCTTTGGAGTTTGAATGAGTTCAACACTTATCCTCCTTACAGCTATGCTGGATCTAATGGCCCACGGGTATTTTCTCCTTTTCTCTCCAACAATCTCTACCGTCTATCGAGATTATCGATGACTCCTTTCTCTGAATCAATGTCAACCCTTCTGAGATTAACTCATTCAATTATTCACTTCTCCTATTCTCTCTTTCGATATCTGCACATTGTTGACATATTCTTCTTACTGATATATCTGTTTGACATCAATAACAATCTCAACTATGGTAATTCACCATAAAAAATAGATCATCAATTCAACTATTGACATCAATGAAAATATAGCCAACAATATCCCCCTTTGTCATAGAGTGTAACACATTAACTTCATATACAAAAATCCCCCTATGATGATTCTTTCGTCTTACGAAGTTTTTATGAATTTTCTCTCCTCCTTTGACATCAATGGCAAAGGGTTTCTTCTCTTATGATCTGTGAGTATGATTACTTTTCTGACCACTGGTAAAGCTCTTGCATGTTACTGATCAGACTAAACTTGGGTAAATCTTCCTATGGACATGTTCTTCCAATCATAGTTGAATGACTCGCCCTGTCAATATTCTCTCACTATGCTTCTAACTATTCTCCCCCTTTGTTTATGAAAAGTTAACTCTTCCTGACAAGGTTTCTTCCCTGTTAATTTACTAACTTCCTCTCTCAATTGATTGGCATTTTTTGTGTTTCATATGAGTAGTCTTATTGATACAAATGCTTGTAATGATCGAGTCTTTTCAAAACTTAATCCAATTACTTTCTTATTTAATACCTCCCCTGAAATTTTACGAACTGTTCTCCCCCTTTGTTTCTAAAACGATAGCTTTTTTTGCCAAGGTTTCTCCTCTTGTTATTACTGCAAGATGTCATGTACCTCATTTTGTACATCAGAACACTGCTTCTGCGAATTCCGCTATCCTACTGGAACATTGCACAATTGTAGCTAATCTATTTCAAAAAACCCTTGAATCTATCCATTTTTTCTCATTGATCTTTAACCATGATACTAATTGTTTTAATATCATCCATTTTGACATCCGCACTCTCAAAAATCTTATGTAACCTAAGATTGTAGCATCTGTATGCTTTCTTGGTAGAAGAATATCCAAGAATCATACCTTCATTAGATCTAGCATCACATTTTTGAAACTATCATCAAGCCTTTTTATGTAACCCTTACTTCTAGAGACCTTGAAGTATTTTACCTAATGATCTCTTCCACAACAAGGTTCACAAGAAGTTCTACTACTATTAATTCTGAGTTGACCTCTGTTCAATATGAGTACGGATGTGCTAAAAACTTCCCTCCATTATCAAATACTAATTGATGGAATATCCATGAGATAATTTGCTTCATTGAGTGTAGTCTTTGCAGCTTTCTGAACAACTATCCTTCTTTTTTTTTTTTCTTTTTTCTTTTGGAAGGAGTTTCAGTGTACCATTAAAATAGGATTGATAGATTTTTTAGATAATCATCACTCAAATCTTCGTGTCATTCTTCTGTTGGATATTCATCATCAACTTCATTATTATGTGCACCATAAGCTTCTTTATCCTTGTCTTGAGAGCATTCCTTATTAGAAGTTTTACCCTCCAAACTCCTATTATTAACTTCATCAATTTCAGGAGCAATATTTTCCTCATCTTTCTTATTTGGTACTTGGGATTTTATTTTCAATGTCTTCTTATTTATTCTTGTTGTCATATTATGTGAAGCATTTGTTATTGTCTATCTTCTTGAGTTCCAACAGTCATGGGATTTGTGACCATATCTACCACAACTGTAGCATCTCATAGTGTAGTAATGTGTAGCAATATGTCCAACATGATTACAGTTCCAACATATTATACTGTTGTTGAACTTACCAACTTGTTTTCTTCCATGATTCTTACAATCCAAGGCTTTATGACCATATTCATTACAAGAAAAAAAGTAACCTTTAAATACACTCTCATACATTCTTTGATTCATCTATGAAGGTGTCTCTGTTATGAACTTGCTTTGAGGTGTATGAGTAGCTTCTGGATTTCTTCCTTGATCTGATCTTCTAAGTTTTGTAGTGTTTATTTTATTCTTTGAACATGAAGAACCTGCATCATACTTGCTTTCCCTTTTTATAAATAAAGAATTGCATCAGACATGTCTTCACTTTTTACAACTGAAGGAATTGCATCAGGTTTCTTGAGATTACTAATTTCTTCCTTGTTGTGGCCAAGACCGGTTTTGTCATATGATGATCTCCGACTATCCAAGATCTCATCCAATGTCATGGAGTTGTTCAAGAAATTGATTTGGGTGTCTAAATTCTCAAGCTTCTTTCTAAGATTCACAACTTTTACTTCCATCTTATGACAAGATTCTTCCTTTTTGTCCAACTGGTTCCTTACTACCTCTTTTCTCCTTTTGGCTTCTTCAAGTTGGATTTTAAGATTGACATAGTTTTCCCTTAGTTCTTTTAAATATGCAAGGTTTTTGCTTGAGACATTATCTTCCTCCTTTTCTTCTTTTGCTTGATTGATTTCATTTTTCAGTCTCTTGATCTCCTCTTCTTTCTCTTCTAACTGATTTCCCTTCTCATATATTAACTTTTTATTGTCCTTGATAATTTGATTTATTTCCAAGGCATGCGTTTGACTCTTTTCAAGAAATTCTTGAGTGTATTCATGAAGATAGCTATAGTATGATTCATTATGGTGATAGAGGTATTCTGAGAGAATCCAATCAACCTTCTCTTTGACCTTTGATAGTTTTTCTTCTTCTTCTTCCATGAGATAAATGCTAAGAAAACATTTTGTTATTGTATTTAAATCTTCTTCTCTACTTACAGGGGAGAATTCAATATCAACATTATTGCAATCGGAAGATTGTGGAGAGTCTTTACCTTTATTGATGGTCGAGTCCTCTCTTTTGATTTGATACATATTCTTGGGAGGATGAGACGATTCTTTGGAGGTATCATCACTAGACATGTGATCTTCAATATCATTCTGAGTAATAGGGCCCGATCATTTAATTATGTGTGTGTGGTCGTATCCAAGGCCAGATTTGTTTGAGGAAAATCTTTGTAAGCTAAGAACTTTATCAAGGGCTTTAGTTCCTTTCTTGAATTTTTCAACAATATTAATTTGATCCTTTAGTTGTTTACACCCTTGCTTATATTTTCTCAGTCCATCCAAAGCACTTTCATGCTCAGCTTCCAGATTGACCTCTACTTCAATTTCTGAGTATTTTTGAAAAGAATCTTCATTACTAGTATTGTTGTAAACTG
Source organism: Picea engelmannii (assembly GCA_009831015.1). Lineage (NCBI taxonomy): Eukaryota > Viridiplantae > Streptophyta > Pinopsida > Pinales > Pinaceae > Picea > Picea engelmannii. Next base: position 289,986 of record ML799067.1, on the reverse strand, counting down.
AACTTTGTTCTGATTGAAATGTTTCATTTGACTTCTCATCTAAGTAGAGGTCTTTTATCTTATCCCAAAGTTCCTTTGCAGAGTTACATTCACCTATATTTTCTTTGACATCATCAGGTAATCCATCAAGGATTGTATTCATTACCATTGAGTTAAATTTTTTTTCTTTCTTTTGAGTTGGAGTCCTTACTCTAGTTGGTGGGAAATAATCAGTGATCATTGAATTCTATACATCATATTCCAATGCCTTCAGATGACTTTCCATTGTTATACTCCAAAATATGTATCCTTCTTTTCTAAGTATTGAAGTTCCATTCTCATTGTAAATATTTTGTCCATCCATGTGTGGTTAATTTGATCTTCCTTTCAATTTGTTAGAATGTGCTTAAAGGAAGCTCACTCTGATACCAATTGATGGAAATATACAACAATACTGAGAGGGGGCGGGTGGGGGGGGGTGAATCAATATTGCCTACTTTTTCTTTTTATCTTCACCCATATTAATTATTCAATTAAGAAATATATGATGAACAACAAACCCTTATGAACACAATATTTTATCGTGGAACCCAACAGGGAAAACCACCAACTCTTTTCTCATTAATAAAAGGTTCTTTTACAAAATTGTTTTCAAGCTACAACTTGATGGAGAGACATTCCCCGAGTTTATTCAACTACAACTGAAGGGATGTTGCCACACCCCATTTACCAGCTACAATTGGAAGGATGCACCCACAACCTCATTCACCAGCAACAACTGGCAGGAGGCTTCAACCCCCTGTTTAGTCAGCCACAAGTTACAAGGAAGCACCAACTCCCTTTGTTCACTAGCATCAATTGGTAGGAGGCTACGACCCCATGTTTAGTCAGCTACAACTGACAAGGAAGCACCAAATCCCATGCAGGATCTAACCTACGCTTGCACCACCCAACCACCCTTAGTTTATAATGTAATTCAATCTCTTCTTCTCTTCATGGAATTTGACTCATGTAGCCATTGTTGTACTTTCTACTTGTCTGCTACAACCTTTGCTTGTATGGTCTTATTTATCAAGTTTTGGATTGCATAATTGTTGCTTTGTCTTCTTCTATTCTTGATCTTCAATAAGACATTGACATGCACCTTAGAACAAACAGTTCTTCATCTTGGACTCCGCTCCTGTTCTTGATATTCTAATATGAATCACAGAGACACATTCTTCGCACCACTTTTTATCATTTATATAATCTTCAAACTAGTGTTAAATTTAAAACATCATGTCCCTTTATTTGAACCATTTTACCTTTTGATTTAAAATGATAATTAAACTTTAATTAATATTATTTTTTCTTTTTATTCATTGTTCATGTTTTTCATGATTTATTCTCTTTTAATCATGACTGTGTATCGGTTCATTATACCACGAAGGTTTTTCATAAATTGATCACAGTGATGGACCAATTTAATCCTTTATACTCGATATCAAATATCTTTTACTTCACAGAGACCAGATTCTGTGGAGTTGCTTCCTTCAAGCCATTTCACATGACTGTGCATTATAGAACCACTGGCTCAACAATTTCGGTAATGCATTACACTCTGCAATGTCAAACCTTTTTACCATATGACCAATTCTAGTGATCTCACACTTAGTCAAGACAAGCGCATGAGTGCTTATCAAATGAATGGACATGATTCATTCTCCCGATATGATGGACGACTGATGGGGTTTTGGTACTTTGTCGTTTCGAGTCTTCGTGACTCCACTGTATTACCAAAATCCTGATCACGATATCGTCAGTCAGTTAGGAGGACTCATATTACCCACCGATATGAATGGGTCATGGGTTTTTGACTTTTCATCCTTTGGGACTTCGAGACAATGCTCCTTACGAAACTCCCAGTTGCGATATCACCCATATCATCAGTCAGTTCACGTCTCTTCCATGGAAGAGATGAATGGTCCAACTTAAAACCTTAATCCGATCCATTGTTTTCTTAATTGAATGGTTGTGTCTTAATCAGGCTTTGAGATGTGTGGCGGCCGAAATTTAATCATTTTTGCCTTAGAATCTTGATGACCTCCAATAGTCTCTTTTGACGCTTCGGTGTTTGGGACTTCATGATGTTGGAGTTTTTTCTTACAACGAAAAACTCTTGAAGTGGTAACTCTTGATACTATGGATCATCTGACACGTGTCCCTTTTGGAGTTTCGACATGGAAGACTTTCGGACTATAGATTATTTTCTTAGTGGTGAAATATCCCGAAGTAGGTCTCCCAGAGTAACGTAAATGCTTACGTCACTTAATGACGTGTCACCAGCTGATTGGCTGGCACGTGTCATACATATTCGTTATTTTCATGTGCCTGAAATGATGTATCAACTTGACACTTGTTAGTGTCTTATTTTGCACGTGTCCTTAGATGATGTGGTCTGTCAACATGTCTTGATGACGCGGTCTACTATGTCATTTTTCCTTGGTTCAAATCCAATGGCCCTCCAATGCTTTCAATATCTGACGGCCCATGATTCTATCACAATTTTGCGTTTCTCTATTTGGAAGGTTAGCACTTCCGGTCTTTGAATTTCCAGTCAACAAAGTGCTAAACCAATGCCATGTGTCCTCTGGCTCAATGACCAGGATTCGCTCTCGATCCAATGGTTTGGATTGGATCGCGAATTAGAGTTTCAGTATTTCAAGAATCATGCTTCGTTCTCTCAACTCGCAATCTCTGAATTCCTAAAATCCACTATGCCACTCTCGTCAGATCGACGACCCACATCGCTCCTCCTGATCGAAGGTCCTTATATTATCATGATTTCATTTTTCGATATTTCAAATGTTAGAGCACCTCCCTTCTTCTGACTCCTGATTTCCCATATCCAATATTCCACTCTCGTCGGATCGATGACCCACGTCGCTCCTCCTTTTTGGCTTTGGATCTGACGGTCCACATCACTCGTCCTCCTGAGCTTTGGAGTTTGATTGAGTTCAACGCTTATAATCCTTCCATCTATGCTGGATCTAACGACCCATAGATATTTATTCATGTTGTCTCCAGGAATATCTACCATCCATCGAGATTATTGATGGCTCCTTTCTTTAAAATTGACACCATCCCTTCTGAGCCTAACTCATTCGATTATTCACTTCTCCTATTCTCTCTTTCGATATCTACACACTGTTGACATCTTCTTCTTACTCATATACCTATTTGAAATCAATGAAAATCTCAAATCTGGTAATTCATCATTAACAACAGATCATCAATTCGACTGTTGACATCAATGACAATCTGTCCAACAAAAATTTCAGCAATTCAAAAACTGGAATATTTGCCCTTAATTTTTTAATATCTTCAACTAAATCATACTCTAAAACTGGGGCAACAAGGTTTTGTCTCGTTTTAGTTTGTTTTGGCTTTTTTGAAACCACATTTTTACTTTTTTTGGGTGAAGGCTTGTTTTTTGTTTTACTTCTAATGTTATAGGGATGGACAGTTTCAAAGTTTGCTTCAAAGATGTTGTTCGACAAGTGCCCAAAATTAGGAGGAGAGTAATCCTCCTCATTAGGTGCTTCTTCCTCACCTATATCATCATGACTCTTAGGAGGAGAAGAAATATATTTTTCATATGCTTCCAATATTGTTTGCAAATCATACTCTAAACTTTCGAAGTTTAGACCTTCTATGGTTGGGATTGGTTGGTTTAGAGGAAAAGGTTTTCTAAAAGGTGGTCTGAAACCTCCTTTACTTGTAAATGCTTCCTCAGCTAATATTTTCAAGTCAACGTCCTGATTGGATAAATTATGGAAAGATTTCTGCAAACTCTCCAAGTCTAATGTTTCTTGTTGATTTTTGTCTTGAGGAGGCCTAGTGAGAATTTCTATTTTCTTTTTAGAAGATGAGGTTGTTTCAGCCTCACTACTTAGATTATCTTTTAAGCTCAAAATTTCTTTCTCAATCTGGACTACCTCCTCAAAGGCTTATAATAATGTGTTATTTTTGGACCTTTTAACCCATATGGCTATGTTGTTATGCAGGGCCTTAGTATAATATGCAACAATCAATATTTTTGCAGGCATCGAATCTACATGGATCTTGTTTTTCATTGTCAGGAATCTCTAGTTAAAGTATTTAACTTTTTCTTTAGGATTCATCTTTAAAGTAGAGAGTTCCATTACCATGACTTCTGGAGATTTATCATCTTTGAATTTTTCTATAAAACAAGTTTCAAACTTGCCCCAAGAGATGATGGTTTGAGGTTGTTGTGCAAAATACCAGGTTTAGGCATTCCCCTAAAAATTGTAAGGGAATAATTTTCACATGACATCTTCGTGTTCGAAACTCCGGAGTCTAACAACTAGCATAAATTTCTTGATGTGATCCTCAACTGATTGCTTTGAATCTTGATCAAATTTGGGTATCCATTTCTTTAGATGATTAGGCAATGGGTGTTGGGGCCTAGGCATAGCCCCGACATCTTGTTCGAGCCAAGGTCTGGCAAGATTATTTTGGTTGTCCATGGGAGTTGGTGGAGTCAAAGGTTGAGATGATTCATATGAATAATTGCCTTCATTCAAGGATTCCTCTTTTGAAGAGGGTGGATAAGAACTAGGTGGAGATGGTGGGATACCATATCCTCCAGCACCAAGGATAAGTGCTTCAAAAAGATTTGTAATATTACCACCTAAAGGGTTTTGGGGCAAACCAATGTCTTGAGGTTGTTCTCTAGGATTTTTGAAATAAAAGGGTTGATTAAGTTGTCTACTAGGTTGTCTGATTCGAGATAAATCACTTTGAGCTCTTATGATCGACTGCCGAACAATTTATTGGACGTCAATCCCTTGCGGAATTAGTGTCACTGGTTTGACAGGAATTTCAAGGGTAGTGTTCGAGGTACTAGCTGGGTCAAGTGTAGTGTTATTGCCTAAGACTACACGTTATGACAAAAGAACAATTCTTTGGGGGAGTCTTATGACCTCCATGTGCCATCAATGAATTATAGGCCCTCCTTCTAGTGCCATTTTTTGACAAGTGTTTATGACACACCATCAACGGGAAGGATAGATACGGAACAAGGTTGTCTATTTAACCCAAGTCATTTGGTATGATCTAACCTGACAGGTTTAATGGTTATATTAGCCAACTGGGGTCCTAAAAACAATGAAAGGAAATAAACTAATCTAAAGCTATGATTCTAACAATCGACATACTAATTACAAAACATTGAGCTAATAGTGTTAATATACAAAGATTATATACAATTTACAAGGTTTAAATAAAATTTTGCGAAAATAATTGCTTGATAAAATTTTTGAATGAGATCAAATATGAACAAGACTCTTTTTTATGTTTAAAGATATTAAACTAATAAACATTGAGTGAATACGATTTTAACGATGACACAAAAATAAACAAAGCTATGTATGCAAACAACTTTAAATAAAAGAAAATGATACATCTACAAACCTCTAACTGATCAACAATAAAGTAAGTTCTTCTCTCTGCATTGTATGATCTCCTACTTGTCATGTATTTAAGGGAAACCTATGACAGAAACAATCATAGTTCTTCCTGAAGAAATTCAGGGAAGTGTTTCATGCTTTGGAGTGAATTTATAACAACAAAAAGATAACTAATTAAATATCATGTGACCTCAAGATAACCAATTGCCGAGGACGAAAGAAATCTCAATCCTGGGCATTGATGTTATCAACCTTTTAATATTAGAAGTAAACTCAAAAAATAACTAAATAGTTGATTGATCACAAGTACAAACTAAACCAACAGATCATGGATAACATTCAAATAATCAACGATATGAAATATCATGTAAAAACAAGAATAAATATAAATAAAAACAAATAACATCTCATAACATAGAAATAATAAGAGAATACAATGAAACAGGCATTGGACAGTTTACACATATCCAAAGCAAACAACAAATTGCTTTCCCATATCACTTCCAAAATTATATGTCCATGCTGTGATCCAGAAAAAACGTGTCCCTTATCACTAAGAAACAAAATATATTTAAACATGTCTTGGATCAGTTACCTCTTATCATACAAGATAGAGGATGATCCTAATTTTGTTTTACAAAAATAGAATAACAAAAGGAATACTCCTGCAGGAGTCCTTACATAAAAAATAATTACATTAATGATGTTGTTTTTACAAAAATGGGAAATTACTTAAGCTATTGAATGCTTGACCACGATTCATTTTCTTTGAACATTTCATCATAAGCTGCTTCTTAATTGAAAAGATAAAACAAAATTAGAAGTGAATCTTTTTATTGTTTCCCAAACATAACCAAATCACAACAAACAAATATTTACCATTTCAAAGACTTGATAAAGAAGCATATGGTAAATTTGAATTTATGATGGTGTTGAAATTTGTTGATTTTTTAATAATTACATTACCAACCTGTTTAATCCTCTTGTTTTCCCTATGAGCACTCGATTGAACATATGCTTTCAATTCGTCATTCTCCCTCTCGAGCAATGAGTTTTCTGCCGCCATTTTCTTTAAATGTGTTTGGAGATAGGGGATATCCCTATAATATATCTCAACCCATTCAAGGAAGTTTTCATAATTAATTATTTCTATAGTACGTATAGGTTGAGCCTATTTTGCAGAGGGAAATTTAGTTTGTCCTGTAATTTTATTCAGATCGTGCTATATACCAGAGAAACCCTCTTGGTTCTTTAGGAACAATGGGATATTAGAAACGAAATCGAACTGTATTACATCAGTACTGATATCATTTCCCAGGAACTGGTCATCTAGATCCTCTTGAGCAATAAAAGTATCGATATCATCCTCATCAAAATAATCATCGATCTCAATCATTAGGGTCAATTTCTGATTACCACGTTGTTGGTTTCTCAATTTCCTAGATAAGAGTCGGCCTGGAATCTTATTCGTAAAATCCACATATGGATTACTCGGTTTATTATGCTTGCCCTTTTTCTTGACAATTGATTTTTTTTTTAAAACCTGAGTCAGCTCACAAATAGTAACAATAGGAATATTGTCTTTTAACGCATTTAAAAACTCTTCCAATGACTTTCTGGGCATTGAATCGCATCATGGCTTCTTGACCGATGGATTTCGGATAGCAACAGAGGTTTGATATGTGGAGGCATGGTCTTCCTGTATATTAACACATAGGTTTTCAATAGTAGGTTTATATCGACAGGGACTGGGGTTTTCATTAAGATGGAGCGGTGATTTTATTTCATTTTTAGGTAGAGTAAAATTATTCCTAAACAAGAAATTTCCCCAATTATCCCCAGTCTTAGACATATGCGAAACCACGAGGATCCAGATGAGTCCATGGTGAAATAGGCTTGACTATGGGTTTAATTTCTTCCTCTGATAGAAGTTAGCCATTTTTTGTAAACTCCTATGCAGATAAAAAGGTACATTCAACTTGAAACCTAGAAAAACCAAGAGCAAGAAGACATGATACAAGAATACTAAGCCATATCTTCCTTCACAAGTAATAAATTGCTTTAGCATTAAGAGAAAGCCATGCCATCGAGGTTTGAAAAGAGAATTGGTGTACCTTTTTGGAAAAAAAATAATTTCATGGAGGTCATGATTAAATGCCAAGGCACACCTTCGATTTTGGCATTTTTGAACCATCGATATCCCTCCTGGGATAGTTCTGTAGCTTATGCAATGGAACTCTCTGTCACCTCTAGATGAAAATCCATAATCTTAGCCCTGGTTCCATCAAACGTATGAGAGAAATATTGGGCTACAACGAGGTTGAAACCCCCAAACCGTTTGATAAAAACATCCCAACCTTGTGTCACAATGTCATTCACGACATCGTCATGAGAGAGGAGGTCTTGTGACCCATTGGGCTCGATTCTTACCACAGGCACCATTGATACACTCACATAGAAACAATAAGGGTTGTGAGAGGTGTGTTGTGTTCTCCCACATACAAAAAGTAGGAAGAGGTTTATATAATCAGGAGGAACCGGATACCTAAGGATTCAGGTGGCTACCATAACAAACATTTGGAGATTTGAGTGGGTAATACCTAGAGGATCAGCAGAACAAGAGACCACTCTGTGAAATGAATACTAAACCCAAAACACCACCACTTACCTCTTACAAAAATGAATGTAAGCCTGATTTATGCAGGACAAAGGATGATGTGGAATGTAAGTGTGTCATTCCTATGCTAGGATGACAATATTGTGAGACCACTAGTAGGAGTATGATTCATATTTCTAATTTAACCCAAAGTTCTGCTAGTTGTGCAGTAAAGCATATGTCAAATGTAAAAAGAATATGATCAAAGATAGAAATGAATAATTTATATCTCCCAAGGTTGATAACTCAAGTTTTATGGTAGTGGATCAACAAATGAAAAAGATAAGATTAAAAACTTCTAGGTTTATAAAAATATAGATTCCCTTTAGGTAGAATCCCATTTACAAAAGAAAAAAATTAAAAAATCACAAATTGTATGAAATTGAACAAAAAAATTGATAAATTAAAAACGATGAACTCTTACACACAGTTAGGCCAATGAATCTTCTCAAAGACAAAAGATAAAAATGATTGTAAGGAGAAGGATGCAACTATTATCTCTCCAAGAAACTCTTTGGGGTTGTAGGCCAAAGATGTTTGGTAACTCAAGAATATGGTAAATTTGGTATGCTTGGAACAATGGGATAACTCAATAGCCAATGAAATGGACCACTTATCATTTATTTGGATAAGACAGTGATTTTAGAAATCAATAATCAGACAACAAATTTTGAACAGGGGATGAAGAATACTAGTCTAGATAACCAAATACAACAATGTGTCGGGTCATACAAGATAGCAAGAAGTCCTTTAATTCAAGTTCATGAGCTTAATAAGAAGATAACAGTTCTTAGAAGCTGAGATAAACTTAAGTAAAGTATATAATAATGAAGTACATGAACAAATCTGACATTGAAAGCAAAAGAAGACTGTGATTCTATTATCAAGACAAGAGTCTAGTACAGTAGCAAAATGTATCCAGGATTGAACCCTTTAGTTCATCTCATATATTCAGATTTATAGATTTACAATAAAAGTTCAGATCCTAGAAGAATGGATCAGATATGCTAAAGATAGAAAGTCAAAACAATTTTACAAAAAGAGAGGAAGAGATCCTCAAAATGAGGTCAATTCCTCATTTTGTGGTCTTCAGATCATGTAGAACCTCTGTGTTGTGCAGATAAGCCTTCCAAGGCTGTTTGATATCTCTTGAGGAAGATGAAATTCTAATTTTCCAATTTTGGAAATAAACCCTAATTCATTGCCCCCAAAATAGGTGCCAAATCAACTTGAACACCTCTTCAAACCTCTTTTGCATCAAATATGGATTTTGGATTTGATATTATAATTCAATATGGATCTTTGGAAAGCATTTTCAAGAGATTGGGTTGAGAAAAACTTGGATTTGGGAAAAAATACACCTTCGCTGCCTGTCTCAGGTTTCACCAACTATTTCGCCTTAAGATTTGCTCATTAACTGATGAAAGCTCTTCTTTTCAACAACTAATTGGTTATAATTTCACCTTCTAAGATGGTGAAAGTTTTGTTTTATCTTTGAGAAGAAAATTATGCAGAGTAGCAATGATCCTACATAGAGTGTTATATTCTTCAGCATCTGCATAATAAAGTGTTGTCGACATTTGATGTTTGAACCTCAGGTGACCTACAATGAAAAGGAAATCCAAATGCACAACTGTTTTTATCTATGGCCGGAATTTGATAGCAGTGCAAGAAGGATCTTCTTGTTAGGGTATATGAGTATTCCTATCATTATCTTGATCAACTTCTTTGATCATTTCCTCAAGCTCAACAATACCAAATTCCTGACAGATTCGTTGAAGCTCATCCAGAGTAATTTGCCTGCTTCCATCATTGTCAAAATAAGAAAAGGCAAAACGAGATGCTCCTCGTGTTCCATCTGCTTCTGTAAAAACTATATTTCTTCCTTCGAATATCCACCCAAGTCAATATCCTTTTGCCTACTTAACCTTTCCTAAGCTTCACAGAATAATTCATTAAAATAAGGACGACCTCCATTTTGAGCAACTACAATGTCTATTTTCTGGAGAAATATTGTTGTTTCTAATGTGGTTTTATTGTTGAAAAGGACCTTTCTATGATTACACTGGTGTAGAAGCTCCTGAAGATCAAGTGGGATCTCATGAAAGTAGTTTTCTAATGTCTCTAGATTTTCTTGCAACTCATCACTGCCAGTAAAGATAACCACCATGACATTGCGAATTTTCTCACCAAACCACATTTCCAAGCTCTCTAAAGCTACTACTTCTTCCACAGTAAATCAATTTCTAACAGAAAGTATGAAAATAATTCCGTGGAGACCATCCTTTGCAAGGTCAATACATTTGACAATTCCTTTGCCGAGAAAGTCTGGATTGAAAGTAGGGTCAAAGCTTCCTGAAAATAGATGTCCAAGATGCATCTCTTCTCTGCATCCATTACTCGATATGTTTTTCTAATGAAGAGGCGTAGTTACCTCTGCATTCGTTCGTTCTCGTGGCCTGATATCTGCAAATGAAACTACTTATACATATGTATAATCATAGCCAAAAATTGACCTCCCTTCTTATTCTTCGTGGCGCCCTTTGCATGTGATCTTATGCCTGCATAAATTTTATCAAACCGTGCATGGACAGATCCCACGTTTCATGAAAATCCAGATATTACAATCTTTGCATATGGAAAGGTTTCATTTGGTAAAATCAAAGAGATTGATATCGGTTTGGTGTTGGGATTTGATGGCTTGAAATGTGGACTCGATTTGTGAGTTGGCCTGGATTTGGCACAATAATTGTTCTTGTAATTCCACATTTTGAGCAACCTCTCTAACACCTATTTTCATCTCTTAGGCACTTGGCAGTCTTTGCATACATGAATCTCTCATAACTATTTCGATGAGTTTGGGTGCAAAGTGAACTTGGCACTTAGCGTTGAGCTTTGTATTGGATTGTAGCTTGAGTATGTATGATGCTTCCAATTGAGGCTCTTTATGTTTTGCGTGATGTTGCTAGTGTTGATTATTGACATGTGTGTTGTAGGACTGCAGGGTGTGGCTTATGAATAGATCAACTTTGAGCACACATCATAATATTAGAGAAAATTGCTAAAATATGAAAAGCATTAGAGGTTAGGGTTTACAAGAAATACTGACAAAGTTTTGGAATGCAAGTTAGAGCAATCAATGGAAGCTTGGTCTACAGATATTTGGAGACAAAACACTGGCCAAACATATTTATAAATGGGCATATTGAATGAAACTTGAGGAGGTCCTCCAAAAATACCAGTGCATTTTTTATCACTAACAACAACTACAATTTTTTTTATCCCTTGGCGATGATATTTAACCATGATAAAATTTGACAAGAATTGTTGGTTGCCAACAAATTCACAACTTGTACATTTAGTTTATTGGAGAAGGATCATGTTTGCATTATTGTCTATGATACGAAATCAAAGAAGCCTTTGTTTGCTTCTCTCATTTAAACCTATGATGTTCCATGAGATGATCTTCATGACGAAGGTGGAGTGGGGTAGGGAGAAAACATGTTTGATATCAATTGAATCTAGCTTGACTTTACCATAAAGTGGTTTACCTCCTGTATGAGTTGCTGAGTGGATTTGCAACAACATATTTTCTCATATTTGGGATTGTTACAAATGTATTTTTATAGTTCTCGTTGTATTCCAAGATCCTTACTTTCTCTGTATGTGGCCCTTGCAGTGGAATTTAGATACACCTTGTGTACCTTTTGGATATGATATGTTGGTATTTTGTATAGTTATTTGCATTGATATTCCTTTTCCAAATTGACCAAATCGACCCCTTCTAGTTCTCTCTCATACAATTCAATTTACATTTCTCCTGTTGCTTGAGTGATTGGATTGAGTCCCCCAGGTATGCTATTCATGCTAGGCAGGACCTATTCCATTATTGGTGCCTTTGCAGTGTCGATTTATTATGATTCCTTTGGTTTTCCTTGTTTTGGTTGATTCTTTTAAATATCCTCCAGCATATGATTTATAATATCAAAGGAATTGATGGTTTTTGGGGTTTTCATCTGATTTTTGACTTGTTTCCTTGGGTCTGGCCTATCCCATGTGAGTGTCGTAATAAATCCATCTTTGTTTTTCTCAGTTTCCCCATGATCTTCCTTGGCTTGACTGTTGAGAGGATAATCCCTGAACAAATTTCTATGCTCATGACATTTACGACACCTGAAGGGGATATGTTCACAATCTATTATTTGGCTCCATTCTTCATCTTGGTATTCCAAGTCTATGGATCCTAGAAATGGTTTGGAGATATTGAGATAAACAAAAATTCTAACACAGGAGGTGTACCTTCCTTGTCACATAGCTTCCAATGTTTTGACATAGATTACTAAGGCATTACCGATCCCTGCTAGGATTTCTTCCAGCCAAAGTTCTTGAGGGAGTGAGTATAGTCGTATCTTGGCTAACACATGGAATAAATATTCCTTTTGGGGGTTGAATTGCTCCATTAAGTATCTGAGGAATAGTTCGACAGAGTTATATAAATAGGGTTCTCCTTCAAAAACGTGATCACCGTCCTCGATATTGAAAAAGGTTATCATGAAAATCACTTTGATCTCAGTTGAAGTTCATGGTGACCCTTGGGATTCTACTAATGCTTAATCCAATTTTCCAGGTCTCTCTCAGACAACCATAACTCAAGAATTCTTTTGATCACAGAATGATCATGCATATATTTTTTTTTTCTTCAATTCGAGCCATGCTTACTATGTACCGTGGGGCTGTTGGCGCCTACGACATAAATTTTCTAGGTTCCAAGATCTGATCCACTTTCGGATGGGAGGACGTGGGGCCGATGTCCATTTTTTTACCAGGATTGTTTCCTTCAAAGGAGGTCAAGGATTTGAGGTGGGGAGGGAGCTTGAATGGAAGCCAAGTAATATTCCCTCCCCCTACCTATGTTGTTGTTGCATTACGATAGATGCTGGAATGAAAATTGAGGTCTTCATTTCCCTTCAAGAGCCCTATAGCCTTTCATAGAAGGGTTTAAAATTATTTTCATTGCAAATGAAAATTAATATAAAGAAACCCTTGTCAAATTTGAAATAGAAATTATTTCATATTTTTTCATTTGAAGGGCAAGGAAAAATTTGTTAATATGTTCACTTTTTATTGTTTTAATGGGTTAGAAATTTTCCTTAATATGTTCTACTTTTTATTTTTTTATTGTTTTTATAAGTTTTCAAAAAAAGAATTGTTATATTATTTCTACAAAACAATCTTATTTTTATGGAGCTCGTGCATGCATGCATATTCAATTTATTAAACTCAGAGAGATGAAAGATCAAATGGTGAATTCTCTAAATACTAGAAACAATGAGTGTTGTGAATTCGAAGTGAATTCTCTAAACACCATCAACAACGAGCTTTGTGAATTTGAAATTAGGAGATATATTACTACACACTATAAGTCCCAACCCTTCCCAAGTTCCCGATTATTTTTTTTAATGCTAAAATTGATGATAAACTCCGCCTTGCCAGTGGCCACTTACGAAGAATCTCGCCACTCATTTCTTCTCCACAATATTGTTTCTTCTGCAGTATCATTGTGTGAGTGTTTTATTAATTTAATATATTTTAATTAATTGCTAATATTTGTAGCTTGTATATTAATATGTTTATTTTAGTTTTAGTTGATTATTATTTATATTTTTGTTTTGAGTGTTAATTTATATTTCTTTTAACTTTAGTTAATTAATTATACAATTATACAAATTATTTTAAATGACCCAAATTTTTGGTCATGCTTGTCCATTTCATACGAAATCATTTCTTGTCCACAATATTGATGGGTAGAGGGTTTCTACAGTATCATCCAGCACACGTGAGTTTTATTAATATAATATTTTTCAATTAAATTCTAATATTTGTATCATGAATATTAATATGTTTATTTTAGTTTTTGTTGATTATTAATTATGTTTTATTTATTTATTTATTTTGTAAATAAAAAGGGTGTTTCCTATTATTGTGCTTTTATAGTACAAAAATTCCACATGTTATCAGTCTGTCACTTGTTCCTCCAAATTAGCAGAAACCAAAACAGGTGACAGGCTGTGATACTTTTAGAAAAAATACTTATCAACCATCTACCCTGCCAAATGGAAACCAGAGCAGGTGGAGGATTTGTGTTCTTACTGAAATGTTCTAGGCATCTCAGATAAATTACCAACTGAAAAATAGGAGAAAACTATAAAAATGCACCATCGCAGTACAAAGAGTTGTGCAGAGAATGTGGAAGGTATCCATAGAAAATAAATTACACATTAGCACCTAGGGGCATGTCATTCGGAGCTCTAGTGAAAGGGTCATCCCTGGGTTGGAGCACGAAAGGCATCACATAGGTCGGACAATGCTGAGTTGTCTGTGCATTTGATAATGCATCATAAATCGTGTCGATCCACTAAAGCATGAGGGTGTCCCGGTGTATCTAGTCCGGCATCTAGATCCTTAGCACGAAGATGAGCTCGAGCTGCTCCGGATTGAAGAAAGGTGGCCGAGCAAGGCAAAAATCAGGGAGAACAGTCAGTGGTGGAGGTACCAAGACTAGGTGGCCCTCCACCCCAACGTCCAAGTTGTCTAGCATAGTGTCCATGACCTACATTGCCTTGACCTCCTCCATCGTTGATCCAACTTGGCTTTATGTGTCATGAATTGCAGAAATAGAATCCAAATGGAGGAATTCCCCTCGAAATTCATCCTCAACTATACAAGTTGCCCCCTCCATGGCAGCCTAGGTGCTTGTGCTTGCTAGGTTATGGCTATGGGACTATAAATCATCTAGAACTATGAAGAGGAGAGATTCTGGAGGAACCTAAATGGGTTCCTCTGGAATCTCCTTCTCGACATATACCATTGGCGTTGTTCTTGGTTTCTCCCAGCGCTGAGTTCGAGCTATAGACATGGTGCGTTCCATCCTCTTCACTTGCCTTTGTGGGGAAGCTAGACTATACCAGGCCGGGCCACGCCTTGGCTTTCCCCTCTCCCTTGGCATGATTAGGAAAGGAGGAATGATAATTCTCTGGGTAATCGCAATAAGAATCCACTACATGTAGGTCTCGTTCTCGGAGTGAATAGGGTGGTGGAGCGCGAGACATAAATGAAGCCAACCTCTTTCAAGAGGGAGAAATAGGCCCAGGCCTGACATGAACACTGTATTGATCTATCCACTGCAATTACACCTTCGCGCCACCATAATATTCATGTGAGGGAGTTTTCCTCCCCTTCATAGTAGGAATTAATGATCACCCTTCATTCAAGACTGAGGTGAAGGTCACCGACCTGCCATATTTATGGCTTGGGTCTGGGGAAGG
>ML799067.1:246444-268066 GCA_009831015.1 Picea engelmannii | reverse complement strand
TGTCAAGCTATTTGGCTAAGAAGGTTAATGAGTGACTTATCACCAAAGAAATTGGAGCCAACTCCAATATATTGTGACAACAGTTCTGCAATTACATTGTCCAAGAATCAAGTCTTCAACAAAAAGAGCAAGCACATTGATATATGTTATCAGTTTATTCGAGAATTGGTAAATGAAGATGTAATCACTGTAAGGTTTTGTAAATCAGCAGATCAGCAAGATGATATCTTCACAAAGCCTTTGGGCACAGAAACATTTGTATCACTCATATCTAAGCTGAGTGTTGTTAGGTTAAATGATTTTCGCGCTCCAACTTAAGGGGGTGTGTTAGACGAATAAGTTGAGCGATTTGCTCCATGATTTGCTCCGCGATTTGCTCCATGATTTGCTCCGCGATTTTCTCCTTTGATTAGTTTAGTTAACTATCAATTAGTTGGTTTCTTGTTTTCATCACTAAGTGAGCTGTTAGTCGCTTCGTTATTTACGAAGCATTTCCATGCATGTAATTCCTTTATATATCAATTCAATAATGAGATCCGGTGTGGTGTTTTGTGCTATTCTGTTCTGCGGTTCTTGGTAAATTCGTTTTCTGTTTTCTCTGCTCTATCAATTCGTTTTTCTGTGGCTGCAGATTTGTTTTCACTAGGTAGGTATTTTATAGTTGAGTTTATAAAATAAAAATAATAATAAATTTATAATTTATAAGAAAAAATAACCAATTTGTGTTAACAAAGTTTAATAGATATAGCCATAATTTAATTATGAAGGATGCTTTTGCAATGCACTATAAAATATTTGGTTAGATTGAAGTACGTATTCAGTCTATAAGTCATTTATTATATTTTATATTTTATAATGATATTAATTATTACATCATGGTTGTTTAAAATTAATATTAATTTATAAATTTTAATAAAGAAAATAAAATTTAAAATTAAATAATTTGAAAATAAAGTTATTGGTTAGTAATAGAATAAATAAATATTATATAATTTATTATGATTTAATATTTTTTTATATAATTGATAAATATGAACAAAATTTCATCATAATGCAAATTTTATATAAGTGAATTACAATACTTTACAATACATATTTTACAATACATAAGAATTTAAATTTTTTACAATTTTACTTTAGTTATGTAAAAATTTTATATAGTTATGAGAATGTCATTTTTAATAATAATTGAACTCTCTATTATTATTATATAATATAATAATTTTTCATCTATTTCTAATGATTTTTTTCCCATAAAAAACAGGGAATTTATCAAGATGAAATGTCTAGAATTGGCAACCTAAAAAAATGGAAGACAAAAAACACTTGATGATGCATTTAAACTGAAGCAAGATAATACAAATATTGAAGAAAATGTTGATTTTGAGGATGAGATTGCTATTGAAGATGAAGGTATTCCAAAAACAAAGGCAAGGGGATAGCTCCTAAAAGAACATTTAAATATGGATGGAAATTAATACACAAATGAGCATATCCTATAGTGCATCAAGTGTTCATGGTGTGTCAAATTCAAAGGAGATAGGCCATATGCAAGAGAAAGTAGTAGTATAATCCAATTAGGTGGATTAATTGTTCATGTTGTATCTGAGGCTCATAAACGTTAAGTTCGACTATTGGAGAGTGAATCAAGATAATCATATTTACCCATAACTAAACATGTTGAACGCATGCTTGATATTGAGAAATCCAGAATAATCAGTGTGATGGAAACTATGTATTTTGTGGCTATAAAATATTTACGTTTAGAATTGTATAAAGACTTGTGTGACTTGCATAGGTACAAGGGAACACCCAATATGCCTTTAACCAATGAACACTCTTTATATACTAATATTACATCTCGAAAAGATATTTTACTTGCAACAAAACTAGTGGATGAAAGTACAGATAAAACAATGGAACACCACCTTATTGTATATATTACATATCTAAGGATGTGGAAGAGGGACATGTGCAACAAAATTTATTCGTCTTATGAAAATCAAAGACAATACTGCACAATCAATGTATGAATCCCTGCCAGGATTATTATCTAAAATGGATTTATCAAAATATAAAATGGTGGGATTTGGGTCAGATGAAGCTTCATATATGAGAGGTATTCATGAAGGTTTGGATGCCAAGTTTCTTCGTGAAGTGCCTCAATTGTTATGCATTCATTGTGTAGCACATCATGAGGCACTAGTTATGATTCTACAAATTATTTTCTTGAATTTAATTATATAGATACGTTGTCTGATAAAGTATATTCTTGGTTGGTAAAATCTACAAAGAGGCATGGATAACTCAAAAGTTTAATGAACTTATTTCAAATTTATAAGTTACAGGTACTTCAAATTAATCAAATACGATGGCTTTCTAGGAGAAAGGTGATGAACGGGCTTGTCAAAATTATTTAATAATTATTGCAATAATGAAAATATGATAACATAAATATGTATAAAATGGGAACAATATTTCAAGTTCAGTTTTGTATATTCATTTTCTGCTAGTTGTTCTAAGTGAACTAAATAATCCAAGTCAACGATTTCAAGAGTAACATTTTGATATAACATCTATTGGTATGCAATTAGATGTTCTTATTGAACTTCTTCATAGAATATTATTGCGGGATATGTTTGAAGCAGGTTCTCAACATAGGTTCTCAACATAGGTTCTCAACATGTTTCATGTTTTTTGAAGAAATCATAACATGGAAAATTGGAATTTATTGATAATACAAGTGCTTCACATGTGTATATGTTAAGATTTGAATGTATACCTAATTCACTTGGGCCAGGTACTATGGAATATTGTGTTCACTTAGGTAAATCATTTGCCCAAAAGTTGATTGATTGTCTCAATGACAAGTTTATACATTTTCTAGTATTCAATGCAACAAAATTATTCATTCCTCATTCTAACTTCAAAGAAGAGAATGAAAGAGACTCTCAAACAAAATGATGGATTTTTGAGATGACTATGTGAAAAAATTGATATTGGAGATTCACCAATAATTGATACATAAAAATGTGAAGGTGAAATTGAAAGATTTACTATTTCTTACTGAAATTTAATAAAATTCTGGCAAATTGTTCTTACTCTTCCTGCTAGCACTACTAGTTGTGAAAGAGGATTATCTAACTTGAATCGTATAAAAAATGATGATAGATATAGAGTTGGTCTAGAAATGTTAGACACTTTGATTGTTTTGTCTTTATCAACACTTCAATAATTGCACGAGGTGGATTGGAGCACAGGTTATGAAACTTGGGGAGGAATGAAGGAACACCGACCTCTTTCATTAAATGGTACAAGTTAAAGTGTCATGATACTTCATTCAAATTTTTAATCTCCAATATTTTTTAGTAATGCATTTAAAAGAATATTTTATATCAATGTGTAAAAATATTATGATTATATGTATTTAGTTAACAAAAATTGAAGTTGTGCCAAATTCTTTGAATTTAATTTAATGATTAATATGTTATGTTTGAAGAATGATAAGTTAAGAGTTAATTTTTTTTATAATGAATGGGTTATAAAATAATTATTTTATGGGTGAAATTTTAATTGTTTTTTCATTTTCATATGAAATGAATAATTTATTTTAACATGTCAATTTAGAAGGGTTACAATAAAGTGCGTCCTTCAGTTTGAAATATAAACCTTCCCTTCAAATTTGATCACTGGAACTTTGCAACCCCTCTTCTGGAGGTTCCATTTGGGGATGTCAGATCATTTATCAAGGAAGGATCGTAGGGATTGGAGAGTAGGTCCATATTTGCAGATGTCAAAAAGGATTCTGGATAAGCCCTAGGAGTGTATGTGAGTTGCAAAGATCTCTTTTTTACATTGGAATATTAAACATTGGAAAATTAAACATTAAAGATTGGAAAATTCTAATCCACCTCATTTTTCGTCATCCTCTATTCCTCACATGGAAAACAATGAAAACATAATAGTGTCGGTTTTTCTCCTCATGTTCTCCTCCCATGGAAGATGTTATTGAACAGTGAAACCCTTGCATAGGAAGATATTTGTTTCCTCCCATGGTAGATGTTATTGAACAATGAAACCCTTGCATAGGAAGAGCTTCAATAGATATGAACAATAGAGGATTGATTGGCGGTTTGGTTTGCAAGAAGTCATGATTTTTATGGGATTTTCAAACTCCTTAAGAAACAATGGAGTCTCAATTAGTAGTTCTATCTAAAATAAATCAAGATTTTTGTGAGATTTTTAAACTCGTCTTAAGTACCTTGGAAAACTTTTCCAGGGGTTATCACCTTGGGAAGATGGGTTTCTGGAAGATAAGATATAGGGGATATTCTTTGGTAGGAATGTTTTAGTTCATTTTTCTAGGTTTTCTCATGTTTTCCTCGTAAAGGAACTAAAAACTTCATTGCTAAGTATTTTCAATAGGGTTTAAGTTGCCTATCTCTACATTTTTATTCTTTTCGAGAGATTGTTACTCATTTATACTATAAATTTGAGTACATAGTGGCCAAGAAAGCCACTTTCCCAATTTCCCTGTATTGTTCATTTCTGATGTTAGTCCAAATTTTCTCATCATTTTGAACAAAATTTTATTTTCTCATTTTGTCATCCAAAAATGGAATTTCTAATCCCATGATGGAACACATTTCTTTGGTTAGTATCTAATGTGAACAACCTTAGTGTCAGTTGCACGTGCCATGGTATATTATGTATAGCATCGCCCAACCATAGAGAAGAACATCCATTGACATTAATTATAGGTTACTTGCTTCCATGCTATAGGCTAGTCATGAATCATAAATATTTCTATCATAACATATACATACCATTGTAGGGTCGACATGTGCATTCACCTTGAATTCAATATTCCCTCTATGTGATCTTATTCTGATACCACATGTTTATGCATTGTAAGACTAAACCAAACAATCCAGATCCACAACCAAGTTCAAGGGACAATCCCAACCCCCTTCTAACTATAAGGAGAGTAATTACCACCAACTCTTAGATAGGGTAGTTGGGTCAAATATTATTTATTGGGGAGGTTTCCAGAGTCGATTGACCTCTGAGTATTATTAATGATAGTTATTAATTAATGTATTGTGTTCACGTGCTAAGAGGAGAACTAATGAAAGTTATACATAAACACAAAGTCTCAGGGTTAACTTAACATTTGGTAGCATTATTATTATTATTATTATTTTGTCTATTTTCATGACTTAAAAAAAATATGAGTTGGTTTTACCCACATTCCATTCTTTTATCACTGCTCATGTTACTCCAAAAATTTGCTTAGTATTTTTCTTAGAGTAGTTATTTAGTAAATAAGTTTACTATATTAAAGGAAATATCGGATTTTCCGTTTTAGTATTTTTACATTGTGTGTGCAATAGTTAGATTCCATTCCATTTAGTCGCATTGCAACATAGAATTGTTAAAAAAAAAATTGTCTTAGGCTCACATTGGGAAGAGAGAAATTCTATCACTCAATATCGTTTATAAAAATTATGGCGAAGTGATTACTAATTAGTAATCCTAGGTATTTATGCTTGTGAAAATGAGCCCACAGCAGAACCCAAATAGGGTGTGCCAAATAGTTATCAAATCAAGAAAACAAAAGAAGGGAATACACGTTTAATAATCCTAACTAACCGAGACATATTCAAACAATACCCATTTCAAGTCCATTAATGTACATATATTAATAATACACTATAAATGAACTAGCCTTAGGAATTTTTATACATAATTTACTTGTAATTGTAGATGTTCTTTGAAAAAATGTTAAATTCTATATTAATTACTTGAATATACATTTATAAGTGATATGATA
The DNA here is from genome assembly GCA_009831015.1 of Picea engelmannii. Classification (NCBI taxonomy): domain Eukaryota; kingdom Viridiplantae; phylum Streptophyta; class Pinopsida; order Pinales; family Pinaceae; genus Picea; species Picea engelmannii. The sequence continues at coordinate 262,233 of ML799067.1, read as the reverse complement.
TTGGGTGTGTCATCGAATCAGGGAAAGGGTCCATTTCATTGAGTTGATATAAACCTCTAGTTTTCCAATCCATTTGATTGAATATCATGTCGTAGTAGCTATGATTTTGTACCTTATCATAACTATTTTACGATATATCATAGTTTTATTTAAATGTTAAATCTTTATTGTGTTCTTCTATCAATTTATATCCGCTTATAAGTGATACCATATGAATCCAATTTTGTTTAATGTCCTTGAGCCAAGAGCTCTTTCACGTTCTTGATGAAATATCTAAAAGTTGTGTTTATATTCAAATTTGCATTATGTCCATGCAAGTCATATCTCAAGACAGAATGCGAAATATCCTCGGTGTTTCACCTTTTCTTTAGGGTGTGAGGTTTGGTAGTCTATTGACTCCTCACTCAGCAATATTTCAAGTGTTAATGCACACTATTCTTACGCTACATATGAAATTGATGAGCATCTTATATACCAAGTATGCCATTATGGGAAATATAAGGCATCATTTTATCTATATTTTCTTGGCTATTATTGACAATTTATTTGAACAATTAGTAATTTACAACTTTATATTATTTCATATTTTTCATATTTTGTAAGAAAGGGTATGGTAGTTTTATATTTTGACTATATTAGATTAATTTTAGTAATAAATGTCTTGCAATTTATGTATTACAAATGTATACTAGAAATTCTTTGTTTTTTCAAATTTTTAAGTGTATGGAGTTTTTGAAACTATCAACATTTCAAGTAGATACTCCATATATCATGAAACTCCACCCATTATGAGAGACTTCAGTGAGAGTTTAAAAGAGTTGTGAGGGAAGAGGTTTATAATGGGTGAAAATAAGATCATTGGAGAAAAAGTAACCAGTAGAATAACCCATTACAAATACAGTAAAATTATTTTTATTAATAGTTAAGAGGATAAAATAATGATGTGAAAATTAAAAAAAAAAAAAATTAATTAGTAATTAAATGAGAATTGAGTAACTAAATAATTAAAGGTAACAATGATAAGGAGATATGATTAAACATAATGAAAACAAATTATTAATAATTAATAATCATAAAATATTTATAGGAGAGATAAGAGGAAACAAGTTTTGGTAGAAAAATATTTATAATTAATTAAAACTATGAAGTTTAATTAGGACTATGTCATGGTGCGGGGCGGAAAAGTGTTATATGAAAGAATTGAAGATAAAGGAGAAAGAACAAACTACGAGATCCTTACTAATGAATCTTCAGAAGTTGGTTACATTAAAAAAATATGTGTGCTCATGCCACTGATACAAAATGGGTGTACATGTGAGATAAGTTTGGTGTCCATTTACTTATACTAATTTGTTTAACAACAAAAATAGAAAAAGAGTAGGTTACTTCAATGTGCCCCTGTTTTCATTTTCCAATTCACTATAATTTTGTTTTTTTTATTCAGTTTGTTAATGCTCCAAAGGAGTAAAAATAAGTTGTCTTGACAATGATATTTTCTAAAATAAACTAATAAAACTAATATTTTATGTAAAAAATCCAATGCTTTCATGCCTATTCACCTATTATACAATCCATGTAATTATGATTAGTTTTATGTCGTTATATGTAATATATTCTACATGTCCATTTAAATTTCTTTCCACTCTATTTATAAACTATTTTTTTTAGTAGATTGAAAATGGAAACAACTTTATTTCACTCTTAACATTTGAAAAAATTAAAATATGTAAGGTCCATATACTATAAATTTCTTTCCACTCTACTTATAAACTATTTTTTTAGTAAATTGAAAATGGAAACAACTTTATTTCACTTTTAACATTTGAAAAAATTAAAATATGTAAGGTCCATATACTATATATATTATTTTAATATATATTATCTTACCACTCTACTTATAAACTATAAACTATTTTTTTTAGTAGATTGAAGATGGAAACAACTTTATTTCACTTTTAACATTTGAAAAAATTAAAATATGTAAGTTCCATATACTATATATATTATCTTAATATATATTATCTTAAAGACAAAGTGGGAATTTTAAATAATAAACTTGTTTTTAATTACCTATATCGTTATTATGATGTGATTGATAATGAAGCACTTAGATTTGGACCAACTTATTTCTTTATAAGTGTCAATATGATTAAAATAATGATATAATTGTTATAAAATACTTTGTTTTGGATCAATATTGTCTACTCTTTGATAGAAGAGAGATAAAGCACATTGAGAAATGATAAATATCCCAAAATATATTTGGTGTTGCTATAAATATTTAGGAGTTTTTTTTATTACTTTGGTCACTAAATTTATTTTCTTATTTTTTTTAGTAATGTCATGTATATTCAATCTTGCAACTTTTTTTTTAAAGCACATTGAGAAATGATAAATATCCCAAAATATATTTGGTGTTGCTATAAATATTTAGGAGTTTTTTTTATTACTTTGGTCACTAAATTTATTTTCTTATTTGTTTTTAGTAATGTCATGTATATTCAATCTTGCAACCTTTTGTTTTAAAATTTTGATGAGTATCCTTCCTAGTCAAGATATTGGATCGGAGTAAGAGAATCCAAGAATATGGAAGTGGAAACACAGTTGAATGAGGAACAAACTAAGAGATTTCAAGCTCATATAAAACTTCTCAAACAAATAAAATCAACTTTAACTCGGGATACACTCTTGGTCCATTAGATGTTTTTTTAATTTCCATAAGAAAGTTAGCTTACTCATGTTTTACATCTAGGATTGCTTTCTATGATTCACCAAGTCAACAGTCAAAGACTGATAAGGGAAAAAGTAGAGTATGAGCTTCTAAAAAATAGGGAAATGGAGAGAATAAAAGAGATGGAATTAGCTAGGTTGATATGGATCATGAAATAAGATTATATGAAAAATACACTAAGAATAAATGGGCTATTGTAGTTGAAGGAGAGAAAGAAATGAGTCTTTCATCAAGTAAACAAGAAGATTACAACAACCATGAAACGCATGATAGGAATGGTGGGATTGAAAGGTATCATCATGAAGTTTCACACACTCATTCAACACCTAGGGATGGAGTACAATATTACTATCCAAAAATGCATGTGAATAATTAATATCAACAAAATATTATAACTCAGTGTCCCAATTTGGATTTCATTAGTCATCTAAAACCCTCATTAGGAAAGTAATTACAAGGAAAAATTCATTATTTTTTTGGTTCTCCAATTCAAGAGTTATCAAATGATATTGTAGTATGTTTAAAAGAAGGGACAAGGAAATTGAATAAGAATGAAGGTGAGATATAGGGAATAAAAGTTAGAGAAGAACAATATCAAAGTGGCATGGTATTTATAGAGCAAAAAATGGTGGGTGTTCCTACTTACGAAATTTATGATTTGAATAGGATTCCTAATTATGACATTGCATTAGTGTTTGGTGTAAACCCTATTAAACATCATATTAAACTAGTAGGTCTAGATTACCATCCATTTATTCCCTAAGATTCCAAATTTATAGAGACGATGCTTTTTCCAAGTCCCAAGGATATCAAGGTAAATTATAGATTATAAAAACTATTTGAGGAGTGGACAATTTGACTTGGTTCTAAAGATAACTCTTCTAGGCCCTATTCAAGTGGTAAATTTGTTCCCATGAGTGAAGAAAATATTCAAAAGAGAGTATATTTGATTTACCTATTCTTGAGTTATCTTTAGGGGAAAATAAGAGTTCCTGTAATCGAGTAATCTTACCTTTGCCTGAAAAAATATTTCCAAATAGTACTATAAAGAGCATATTAATAGAAGGAATTGAAAGTGTTTCATATTTTTTATTGTTTCTTTCATGCCTTTTGTCTTTGAAAGATCAAATTACTAATACTCTAAAATAATATCAACCAAACCTAGCTAAATATAGTGTAAGTAAATCACTTTGTATTTTTGGATGTTGTACATATTGTTAAGTAAAAAATTAAGTTGAAATAATGATCTCATGATTTTTTAGTAATCCCTTTTTATTTTGTGCAATGTTCTTAAATATGTACAATAAGTGAGTTGCATGTGAGATGCATTTTATGTTAACCAATTTATTCACAAAATGATTCAAAAATATTACCTTTTCTTCTACCCATGAGGATAGAAGTTTACACTAGAACTTCATTTCGAGAGTTCACCTAGTGCCCGTCTCTTTATTCCAAAATCATTTCTTGTTAAATCTCTTTGTTATTATAAAACAATGAACTTGTATATTTTAATTCATATGAAAGGGGAGGAAAGAATACATATCCTTACCATCTCAAATTTCATGGTCTAGTCATTATTGAATTTACTTATTGAATATTGAATTGAAAGCATTAGAATTTTCTTATTGAATATTGAATTGAAAGCATTAGAGTTTGAAAGAATTTGTAACCTCACATAAAAAAATTGTTGCATTGACCAAAGTATTGTAGATTAAATTGTGGTATGAAGAGGCGAATTGGTTTTTTAGATTTGTTATCTCAGATCGTGATTGATTTTCTAATTTTTATTTCCCTATTTGGTTCAGTTCTTCCCAATAAAATCATTATATAAGTAGTATGAAAAAAATCTTATCCAATTTTGAACGAAAATACAAATTAAGTATATTATTTAACATTCACTAACTCAAACATATTTGTGCTAAGAATATTTTCATTCGTTAAGTATAAATCATTATAGGGATGTAGAAATGAATATGGTATCTGGATATGGATCTGATGCTTTCACTCAGGCAACGGGCTATGCCTATGCCGGGGCATTCACTGGTTCCTTATCCACTTGATCAATCTCGATCACGTAAGAAGCTACTCTTTTTCTTCTTCGCTAGAGTAGAAGTAAGGCCGGGAGAATCTATTTAAGGCAAGTACTAAAGCGCAAGAGTTATGGCTAGTACTGGCTTGCTAAGACCTCATGGCGGGTGACGGGCTATTACTATAGCTGGCAATGACTAGAGCTTCTTTATAGAAGACACAACCAGAAGGTTATTCGCTTACGCTCAGGTAGACAGGAAGGGCATATATCCTATCAATGGTGACTCGGCATCCTCCATTCTAATATCTTGGCAATGCTGGCTGTGGAGAATCAATCAGGCAGTTCCGACAATTCCACACCACCTTCCGTTAGTCCTCACCCGTAGGGAACATCTCTAATAACTTGAGTAAAGCGGCTGTTTCTCCATGCTTCGGATCCCCCCAGTTCCTTTGAATGCTGACCCAACCTGAAAGCCCTCGCCTTGAGGCGGAATTCCCGGCAAAAGGAAGTATCGGAATGGGGTATGTTCCCGCAGTGCTCCAAATAGTCATGTAGACTTAACCTCTATGGATTATAGCGGATTAGAGTTTCCCATAGGTATTGACTATAACGGTCTCCCGGGCGGGTATTGGCTACAGGGTATCGGGCACTGACTGTTGCTTATGGCTATGGCTTATGTATAAATCATTATAGGGATGTAGAAATGAATATGGCACTTTGAAACTAAACATGGGAGGTTCCTTAGTAAAGATGACAATAATTTTAAAATTAAAAAATATAAAGAAGAACTCTCCGTTAAAACACGAGAGTCGACATGTTTCGATCCCTCCAGGGATCATCATCCCGAGGAGCACTCAAGAAAGAAAATATGCTCATTGAATAATCAAATACAACATAGCTAAATAGATGTCTAGATCCTTGGAACCCGCATTGAGAGAGGTCATCTTGGTATTAATTAATAATAAAACCCTAAGTCCAAGAAAAGGTCAAGTAACGTGTGTTAAGTAAACAAGCACTAGTCTCCAACACTTGATTAACTTCCATCCATCATCCTTATTTAAACTATTGGGATTTAACATGATTTCAAAAGGTTCCATTACCTTACGCTTCCCATAGTTGTCTAGTTTGGCCACAACTCTAGCATCCTATAAATGCACATGGTGGCTAGTTGTACAAGAATGTTTGATGATGATGACTTTTAGAATCTATTCAATTTTAGGTCGGAACCATGCTCTTTAAATTTGACTTTCATCGATATTCTTGTCACACCAATGTAGACTTTTCCACAAGAGCAAGGAATAGAATAAACTCCTTTATGCAAGTTTGGGTCAATCTGATTCTTTGCTAAGTCTAACAAAGTCCTTTATGGTGTCGATGAGGGAGCAAGCCACATGAATGTCACCTTTCCTTAAGATCCTAGCTATATTCTCAGATATACGTTTGATGTAAGTGAGGGAAAACCTCTTCATTTCTTGACGTGTACTTTGTTGTCCCGCATAGGGTCCTATTGCATTTATCATGGATTTCTCAATTTGGTTTACTGAGTACCTATTCCTTCTAAATGCATTTGCTAAATGATTTAGTTCCAACTCAACATGCTCATCATCGGAAATGTGTAAAGATCTAGTCACTAAGGTGTTAAGTACTCCAATATTTTGGGAAGGAAAATGGTGTGAATCAACATGTAAATATCTATGAGTGTGCATGGGTTTCTGGTAGACCTCATGCCCAAAGGATCCATTTCGTTTCTTTGTGATGTAAACATCTAGAAACATAATGCTATTATCCTTTTCAATCTCCATTGAATTTTATGTTCTCATTCTGAACATTTAAATGATCGAAAAAAACATCCAAACTGTTCCTCCCATGAGCCCAAAGGAAATTTGTGTCCTCGATGTATCTTCTCCAACCTTTGCGTTTAAAAGGGAAAGAGTCAATCAAGGATGATTTTAAGGATGGAAATTTATTTTAAAATGTAGAAACCTTGGAAAATCTTACTAATCCTTCATATGCCAACTATAAATGTTTAGTGATATTTTTGTAAAAATATTCAAATTTGTATGGATTTTATATAGTTTGTATATTTTTTTGGCAATTTTAAGGTAAAATAATTTTATCCTATAAAATTTGGGCAAATCTTTTTTTAAAAAAACCATGGCCATGAACGAAATTTATCCTGTAAAATCATCTTTGGAGTCAAGCACCTGTCCTTCAAAGTGTTCCATATAAAGGTTCATATAAAGGTTCAAGACCACTTGCGACACTGGGGATCCCATAGCCACACCTTCTATTTGCTCATAGAAACTGCCCCGAAAAGTAAAGAAAGTGGACCTCATTAAAACGCTTACCAGTGCTGACGTCTGCTTATCCATTAGTTCTTCGATGAAGTTGATGGCATCTTCTACTGGGATCTTGGTATAAAGTGATACTACATCGAAACTCACCATCAAATCATTCTCTGCTACCTGTCACTACTCGATATAATATACTGAGTGTGATGAATACTTGACAAATGAGCTTGTTAAACCGACCAAGGGTTTCAACCTATTGGCCAAGAATTTTTCTAGGAGATATGTTGAAGATCCAATGGTGTTAAAAATCGGTCGAATGGGGAAGTTGTCCTTATGAATTTTATGTAATCCATAAATCTGTGGCACCAAGTAATTTCTGGGGGTGAGCTTTTTTTAAACCTTTGTAGAGAGAGTTCATTGATGACCCGAGATACCTCCTTAATAGCCTTGTTGCTAGGGTCTTTTTATAATTTCTTATAGCTCCCATTATTGGTCAAGTGATCTATCATTTTATCAACATAATCCAAAGTATTTAATACAATAGTAGCATTACCCTTGTTTGCGTTGAGGATCGTAATGTTCTTGTTCCGTCTAAGTCCTCTTAGTGCTGCAACTTCCTCCTTACTGATGTTTCTGCTGGGGGGTTTAGCAAAACTTATTGCTAATGTGCATTCTTGTCTTATTGTTTCAGTTGTATCCAAGGGAAGAGGCCTGATGACATCCTCAATATCACATATTAGTTCTTTCACATGAATCTTATTAGGAACCACTGCAAAGTTGAGGTCGTCGGCTGGGTGGATGCAGTTATTGGTTAGATAATTTAATTACATTGGAAGACGTCGTGTTTGTGTTACCATTGGCTTATTCGCCCAACTCTTTTTCCTTAAGACGCACAAATTTTAATGGTTGTTTTAATAACTTCATGCTCAAAACCTCATAAAAATATAGGGAAATCTTTGTGTGGGATGCGTCCCATAGGTATGTACGAATTATATTGGCGATCTTGATGTGCAACATACAAGATTTGTGGGACAATGCCTCAAGATCCTTCCTCTTGGATTTAATTTTTTCCCTAAAGAGACAGAAACTCGTTGCCTGAAAAATTCGGTTGTATCTTCTAGTGTTTAAATGGTGGTTGATCAAAAAAAACTTCACAGTGATGTCCTCATCACTAAATTGCTTCAAAAAATCGATATCTTCTAAACGATGTGCCATTTTTATCTTAAATTTCTCGAGGAGTCTGAACTCGTCCAGTGCATCCCTTCCGTGAAGGGAATCGCAGGAGCAGAACAAAAAATATAAAGAGGAACTCTTCATTAAAACAAGAGATTCTACGTGTTTTGATCTCTCGTGGGATCATCAGCAGGAGCACTCAAGAAAGAAAAGTGGCTCATCGCAACACAACTAAATAGATGTCTAGATCCTTGAAACCCACATTGAAACCCACATTAAGAGAGTTCATCTTGGTATTGATTAATAATAAAACCCTGAGTCCAAGCAACGGTCAAGTAAAACAAGTAACGTGTCTTAAGTTAACAAGAACTGGTCTCCAACACTCACTTGACTTCCAACCATCATCCGTATTTAAATTATTGAGGTTTAATGCTATTTCCAAAGCCTCCATTACCTTAGACTAGTTGTACAAGAATGTTCGATGAGGGATAAATTTTGGACTTTATTCAATTTTAGGTAGGCACCATGCTCTTTAAATCTGATTTTCATCGATCTTCATGTCTCACCAATGCATACTTTTTCGCATATTTTTCCACAGAGGAATAGCATAAACTCCTTCTTTTTCGCATATTTTTCCACACGAGCGAGGAATAGCATAAACTCCTTGATGTAGGTTGGGGACAATATGATCCTTTGTTGAGTCTAACATAGTCCTTATGGTGTTGATGGGGAGAAATCCACATGAATGTCACATTTCCTTAAGATCCTAGCTATCTTCTCATATAGACCTTTGATGTAAGGGAGGTAAGGTAAAATCTATTCATTTCTTGACGTGTACCCCATTGTCCCACATAGGATCCTCTTTCCTTTATCATGGCTTTCTCAATTTGGTTTACTGAGTATCCATTCCTTTTAAATGCATATGCTAAATGATTTAGTTCCTTTTAAATGCATATGCTAAATGATTTATTTCCAACCCAACATGTTCATCCTTAGAACTGCTTAAAGATCAAAGTCATTAAGGTGTTAAGTACTCCAATCTTTTGGGAAGGAAAATGGTGTGAATCAACACGCAAATATCTATAATGTGCATGGGTTTCCTATAGACCTCATGCCCCAATGAACCATTTCCTTTCTTGATGATGGGAACATCCAAAAACTGAATGTTATCCTTTTCAATCTCCATTGTGAATTTTATGTTCTCATGTTGACTGTTTAAATGATCCAAAACTCGTCCAAACTATTCTTACCATGTCCAAACTATTCTTACCATGAGGCCAAAGGAAATTTGTGTCATCCAGGTATCTTCTCCAATCTTTGGGTTTTAAAGAGATAGAGTCAAGGACTTTCCCTTCAAAGTGTTCCATATATAGATCCGCCACCACTGACGAAAGTGGGGATCCCATAGCCACACCTTCTGTTTTCTCATAAAAACTGCCCCGGAAAGTAAATAAAGTGGACATCAGGCAAACTCCTACCAGACGTCTCCTTATCCATTAGTTCTTCTATGACCTTATGGAATCTTCTACTGGGATCTTCGTATAAATTGATAATACATTGAAACTCACCAACAAATCATTCTCTGCTACCTGCCACTGCTTGATATCATATACCTAGTGCGTTGAATCCTTGAAAAATGAGCTTGTTAAGACGACCAAGAGTTTCAACCTATTGGCCAAGAATTTTTCCAGGAGATATGTCGGATATCCAATGGTGTTAACAATCAGTCTAAGGGGGATGTTTTCCTTATGGATTTTAGGTAATTCATAAATCCATGGCACCAAGCAGTTTCTGGGGTGAGCTTCTTTTTTAAACCTTCCTCTAGAGAGGATTCATTGATGACCCAAGAGACTTGCTTAATAACCTTGTCGTTAGGGTCTTTTTCTAATTTCTTATAGCTCTGGTTGTTGGTCAGATGATCCATCATTTTATCAACATAGTCTAAATTATTTAATACAATTGTAGTGTTACCCATGTCCACCTTGAGGATTGTAATCTTCTTGTTTCGTCTAAGTCCTCTTAGTGCTACAACTTCCTCCTTACTGATGTTTTTGCTGTGGAGTTTAGTACGGCTTATTGCTACTGCACATTCCTGTATTATTGTTTCAGCTGTATCCAAGGGAAGAGGCTTGATGGCAGCCTCAGTATCACATATCACTTCTTTCAGAGGAATCTTGTTAGAAACCATCGCGAAGTTGAACCCTATTCTAATACCCGTCAGCTTGGCCGATCCAGTTGTTGGTTAGAGAGGCTAATTACATTGGAAGACGTCATGTTTGTGTTACCGTTTACTGAGTCGCCCAGCGATTGTTTCTTGAGACGCACAAATTTTAATCGTTGTTTTAATAACTTCGTGCTCAAAACCTCATCGAAATCTAGGGAAAGCTTGCCGTGGGTTGTGTCTCATAGGTCTCTGTTGATGATATTGGTGAGCTTTATGTGCAACATACGAGCTTTGTTAGACACCGCCTCAAGATCCTTCCTCTTGGATTTAATTTCTTCCCTAACGAGAGAGAAAATTGTTGTGCAAAAAATTCGATTGTATCTTTCGGCGTTGAAATGGTGGTTGATCGCAACAAACTTAAGAATTATTTCCTACTCCCTGCATTGCTTCAAAAAATCGATATCTGCTAAACGATATGCCATTTTTATCATAAGTTTCTCAAGGATTTTGAACCCATCCAGTTCATCCGTTCCGTGGAGGGCAAGAATCTGGTTAAACATTGTGAAGACGTAGGAGAAAAATTAAAAACATAAAGAGGAACTCTAGGTTAAACAGAACCAAAATCAAAATCACAACACAAGATGCTAAATGGAGACTTTTTACACTCATTACAACTGAACTTCTAACTATCAGAATTGCATCGTTTCCATGAATAGAAATTTTATTTTGGAAGTAAGATTTATTATTCATAAGATGTTGGCAATAAAAAATGGTTGTACTGTGGTCAGATACGTTGATTTAAAGGAACTATTTTCAAAGAAAATATAGGGAGATATCCAAGAGGACTAAATTAACTAAATTTCTCAATCAATGGAATGGCTGTATCACGTTGTTCCATATATATATATATATATGAATAAGTGTGGATGTCTTATGAATTATTTTATTTGATAGTGAAAGTTTCACATTTTAGTAAAATTGAAATGAGAACCATTTTGGAATAAAAAATCAATCGGTTTAATAAGTTTGACCCTTTTCTTTTATTGAAAAAATGATACAATCCTTTTATTTACTAGTGGATCTTTCACATTGTATTAAAGTTAGAAGGTGTTGGAGTAGGCTATATTTGGGTACAACATAGAAAACTAGAAAAATATCTAAGGGACCAAAGGACGCAATACACATGAGGGAATGAGGAGAAAGCAACGCTTAAGAAGGAAAAGAAAACAACCCGTCAAGAATTAAGGAGAAGAATCTCAAAGTCAAAGCAAGGAATGAAAACCAACTACGCAAAGGAAATTATTATGTAGACAAGCCTAATCCACTAGGATTAGGGTTTTGGGAGTCAATGTAATGAGCTTTTACTCATATTTTTGTATAAACATAATGCATGAGGTAGTTAGGAGGTTTGAGTTTGAGTCACAATGTTAGTTTTTTTTGGTTGAGACTTGTGGAGCTTGGGTTGTATCACTTTTGGAGAATCATGAAGTGTAATTAAGGGTTAGGTCACAAGTTGTGGAGCTTGGTGCGAGACTAGTCATCCTCACCATTAATAAACCTATGATGTAATGCACATAGTGCCATATTTTGATGAAGAATAATAATTAGCAGAAGATCTTTGTCGACATAGCCCAAGGGGGTGAACCATAGTAAAATATCATGCCTCTATGTGTGGCTATATTATGTGTTACTTTTATATTATTTTCTGTTGAATCAATAAATGAATACATGGATCTTTTGAAGTTTATTTACAACACACAATAGACTAGTATGATGTTTTCTGCAGAATGAACGTTATTGAGTGGGTAAAATAGTAGATATGATGAATGTTGAAGTAGAAGAGTAAATGGGCCTAACATTCCCACGAGTTTCATCCCTTCCATGATTGCATACACTTAAGTCATGCAATCACCCATAAGCCATCTCAGTTGAGACTGTGTTGTGCACTCTATGCGTAGTGTTTCCTTCTGGTTTACTAGAGGGGCCGATGGTTTCTAAGGTTTTGTTGGAGAACTAAGGTAGAACCCAGGTCAACCCATACATCCAAAAAAATGAGAACACCAGTATGAAATCACTCAATGAGAAAATTAATTATTTTAATGAGTGTGACTCTTTCTTAAATTAGAAAAGAATACTTACAAATTGAAGAGGTTGAAAATTATATCTTTTTATTGAGACTCCATTTTTTTTAAGCCTCATGATTCCCATCATGAATTGGAAGGTGTTGGATACATTAAAACTTGTGTCCCCATATCCTCTAGATCAGTTGGAGGGCAATAGTAGAAACTACATCGACTACCATTTGAATTGTGTGCACCTAATACATTAACTTTGGATGCTTCTTAGTTGCAATAATAATACTATTCAACCCATTGAAGAAGGCTTGAAGAGATTTCAAATATAAAATATTAGGCCTCACTATCATTAAAAGATTCATGTTCTCTTTAAAATTGTTATAAAAGAGAGTGCCTAAAAAAGACACCTGTCTCCTTTTATATATTTTGGAAAGAGAATAGAGTATGTTTGTGTTGTTATTTTGGAGGAAATTCTCTTCACCGAAAACCAACAATCCCAATCCCTCAAGTAGAAATTGTTGACAATGCTTTGTCATTTGATTTTTTGATTCTTCACAAACTATACTTCAGAACCATGAATAAATTACAAGAAGAATACTCTTCTTTCCTTTCCATTCTTGCAATGTATGAAGCTCATTGCATCTCAACATTTCTTCCTTATTTGTTACATCATGTAGGTTATAAACAAGGATCTTGTCCACTCCCAATTTTTGTATTCTTTCATGCATGAACCCAAAATGCTTTCAAGGGTGATACAATCAATGGTGATTATGTTGGGTACTTAGTAATTGTTTTTTTTAATAAATATAATAATAAGGAATGAATTTATATTCATGGCTTATTTTCCAAAATGCAACCAATAGATTCTTCAACTATAAGGGTCTTTTGCAAGAAGTTAAATCCATCAATATAGTGTGATTTCATTTGTTTTTTCATATTTATATGCAAAGAAAATTTCTATATAATGGTTCTCTACTCTAGGATTTTGTAGTTAAATAGACCCCTTCCTCAAAAAATGTATAACCATGTATTCGACTAAAGAGAGGGGTGAAATTAGTATCACACCAAACCCTTGAACCCAAGGATATGTTATTACAATTTCATATCCCTATGTTGGTGTAATGTCCTACTTTGAGCCTCTTGAATAATTTGTATTTAATTATGCTGAAATGTTTTTCTATGTGGATAATTTATCACTATGTTTTATATCACACGGTGAGGTAGAAATACCATGGTAGTTTGAATATTTTGAACACTTGTAATTTTGTAAATAATGTTATTTTGTATATTTATAAAGTAACTAATACTGACTAAGTAGGAGCACCTACATGGGCTATGATACCACAAGAGTGGAAGGTACGGGATTCTAAGGGAGTGTTATATGAATAGTTAACTATTTATCCTACCCACCTATCCATTAATTTAATATTCACTAATTCTTGTTGTTTATGTGAGCCTAGCCTATAGTTTATAAAATGCATGATAACTGAATGTAACCTTTCCATACATCTAAGAAATCATCCCCTATATTTTTATAGCTTTCTCCCCCTACATTTTAGGAACTAAAAAAAATCATGATTAGGTTCTTGTTATCCATCATTCACCCATGCAAACATAAATAACTTCAAATAGGAAAAGAAAATAAATTTGAATGAAAAATGGGAGATGATTTTTGCAAGGAAAGAAGAGAGGAAAAGAGAGTTTTTTCCTAAAAAAGAAGGCTTGCATGGAACATACATGAAAGGAGGCCATAAGAACATTGAGAAGAGACAAGAACTAAGAAAAATCTAGTTATATTTAATGGATGATATCTTGGACCTTTCTGTGCACACATTCAAGAGAACTAGAGGGATGATACTTCTGAGAGACTATTGACCAAAGAAGGAAGACTCTTCTTGTGCTTTCTGTCATAGTTGTTTTGGGTACCAAAGAGATGAACTATTTTCAAAAACTTAATAATGAAAGAAAACCATCAATTCCATGAGAAGAACTAAGAATCAAGTTAAATTATGTTGGAGTTAATGGTCAACGTCCTAGATCTTTCTATGTACAGAATTAAAGGAATTGAAAGGAGGATACTTCTAAGGGACTATTGAGCAGAGAAGGAAGACTCTCCTTGTGTTGTGTTGGGAAGTTATTGTGGGATTCAAGGATTTTATATATCTTAAAAAAAATACTTAGCAGTGAGACTCTTGGTTATCAATCTTATTTATTTATGATGGAGAGATTATCCTAATTATTTTGCATTGCTTCTTCAGCCTAGTGGTATCATAACTTGTGTATGTGGTGATTTCCATATAGGAATACCTGCATTTGCATAGAAAATTGCTCAACCTTAGTTTGTTCCTTGGTTTGCAGTATACAAATAGATAATTTTCTCAATCATTTTCTAAAAATTCTTATAAATACTTCATTTATAAAATCTAAATTGCTTGTAAAAAAAGAAATACATTTTGTCTCATTATTTTTGGAATTTTTATCTGTTTTTCAAAGAGAAATACTTGTTAAATAATCATGTTGAGATAGTTTTGTACTTCCTATGTGTATTATGCTGATTACTTTTCCCTCTAAAGATTTGTTTTTGCGAGATTTAAATTATAATATGATAATACTAGAAATGAGGACTATGTATAATGCATATTTTCTTTCTAGAATAAGATAAATTAAATATTCCTAGTGATATATAAACTAAACATGGTACAATCTTGGAATTCTATATATTTGGAAAAGAAATTTACCTATGTGGATACGCCTTGCAATATCAATACATACCCTCTATTTTCAAGGTTACTGCCTTTGCATATAAATTGGGGATTACGGTCTTGGGAATACAGAGTCAAACCCAAGGATTTATGAACACCCAAGGATTTATCAACATAGATGCTTCTAGTTATATATTTCTTCTTAGCTAAATTAGCAACATTTATTCATAAAACACGGTGCCATTTGTATGAGGTCTGTGTTGCACATAGATTTCCTTGAATGCTTCATTTCATTATTAAATTAAATCTTAAACGCATGCAGACTAGGTATGAATGGAAATGTTGTTCTTTTATCTTATTGTTGGCTTAGTGCTATGAACAATTTTAGAGAGTTCACCTATTAAAAATGTGCAAGTTTCTTAATCATTTGGAACAATATTTGTTTTATGTGACTGTTTGATTGTTGTTGGTTGGAAATTTGTTTATGGAGTGATCTATAGTATGTATATTGCCAAAGAACTATTCATGCCGTTGAAGTTGAAGACTAATAGTTTCCCAGCCCATTTCTATAGACATTAAATCATGTGCGAAATAGTGTAGAGAAGGCATGTTTCTATAGATGTG
>ML799067.1:234226-246385 GCA_009831015.1 Picea engelmannii | reverse complement strand
ATATATATATGTTTCATGTGTTTTGTGTTTTTTCTTTGATGAAGGTTGTGGATTGAATGGCTAATTCGTAATTTCCAAAGGCATGGAAATATGTAATCATATTTAACTATGTCTATATAATTATAGACATACACGTGTTTCAAAATGGATTTTATTTGAAAAATGTATATATGGACACTTTATTTTTTGAAAATGATTATTCCTCGATTTATAAATTATGAATTATAATAATTTGTCAATTATATTATATTATTGTTTTAGGCTGGGGATATTAAAAAGAGCATGATTATAGCACTAGGGGCTATATTTCCTATATGGATTGAAAGAACAATGGATGATAATAGTTTTTGATAGTTATGTTAAAATTAATAGTTTTTGATAGTTATGTTAAAATTAATAGTCAACAAATACAAAGTAAGTAAGTTATTATGGAAGATATTCCACATCTTGAAGAAACTAATTTTAATGAAAGAACAGATACATTGACTCCTTCAGACATGTAAGAAACGATGAGAAGCCTAAAAGTAGAACTTTAGAGTTGTAGGGAAGATGAAGAAAATATACTAGGAACTCAAAAATAATAGAATGGTTTGAATGCTTCCCTACTATAGGTTTTGACCAAGATTCAAAAAATATATATCAAGCATAGATTTCAAGTAATATTGGTAAAATTCCTTAATGGAAGAGGTCTCACAGTGTTAAAATTCGAACATCTAATAATAGGACATATGGATAATCAAACTCATCAGAAAAGGATATAACTACTTCTCATGTTTCAATTAGTTATGGTTCAAATCCTTCCTCTCATAAACATAAGAAGACGAGGTATACTAGAGATTATTTAAAGGGGGAATTCAAAATTATAAATCCATCTTCCTTTAATGGTGAGGTGAAATAAGGTGAATAAGTTGATGAATCAATTCTCGGAATAAGGAAGTACTTTTATGTAGATGATTATTTTTGGAACATTAAGGCTAGAGTGACCATTTTTAATATGAATGGAAGAGAATATATATGGTCGGAAGACCTTAAAAATGTGAAGAAGGTTAGTGAGATGAAAATCACCTAGAACCAATTCAAGAAGTACTTTAAAAAACATATCTCTCTAAGAGATATTATCATGGTAACATCAATTAATTTAAAAGAATCTACAATCTGAATGAGCAATCGACTCTCCAAAAGCACAAAAATGTAGACCTGGGAAACATAAAACCTATTGAAAGTCTTTAGTTGTGAAGTTTTTAGTTCCTTTTGTGAGGACAGAATGAGAAGACCTAGTAAAATGTTCTAAAACTTGTCTACCAAAGAATATCCCCTCTGGCCTATTATGCAACCACCCATATTCCCAAGGTGATAAACCCTAAAACAATTTTCCAAGGCACTTGCGCTGAGTTTGAAAATCACAAAAATATTTTGAATTTCTTGTAGAAAAGACCATGAATATTATTTGCATGTCCATGAGGCTCATTTGGTTGCCCCTTCTACAACAAATTTGGGATTTTTGTGTGATTTTGAAACTCAACTTAAGTACCTTGGAAAATTATTTTAGGGTTTATCATCTCAGGAAGATGGGTGGTTGCATGATATACCAAAGGGTAGATTCTTTGGAAGACAAGTTTTAGTACATTTTACTAGGTCTTCTCATATTTTCCTCACATAAGAACTAAAAAATTCATCGATGAATATTTTCAATACAGATTATGTTTCATATATCTACATTTTGGTTCTTTTGGAGAGTCAAATTCCCATTCAGATTGTAGATTAGAGTACCTAATGGTCAAGAAAACTAGTTTCCCAATTTCCCTTTGGCATTCATTTCTAATTTCAATCCAAGTATGAGAACCATTTTGACCATTTTTTTAATATTTTCTCACTTTTTCAACTAAAAATGGAATTTCTAATCCTACGATGGAACAAACTTATTTGTCCTGACAACATAGAGGTGCATGCATTGACATTCATTATAGGCTACCTAATTCCATGCTAGGATAGCCATTAATCACCAAGAGTTCTATTGGCCCACATGCATACCATTGCAGAGTGGGTGTGTGCGTTCACCTTGAATTCAATACCACCTATATGGGAGCTTTCTCTAATACCACCTATGTATTCATAGTGATCCTAGTCCAAACATTCCAACTCCATATTCAAGTTCAAGGGACAATTGCAATCCTCCTATAACTATAAGGAGAGTAATTACCACCATGTAACATCTCGCTCTTGTGCACACTGAACGGACTTATTCTTTGAGGACACTTGCTCACAAGTGATCCAGATTATTACAATTTTGGGCATTTGATTATGATTATGAGGAGTTATGAATTGACGACATGTTATTTAGTTGCATAACATAGACAGGTGCTATTGACTCAGTTTTCCTAATTGTTCTAGATTTTGGACCTCGAGGATGCAGAGGCATCGATGGAGCCCCTTGGACTCTATATCGAGTCAGGGAGGGGACTATTGTGGTTTTATTGTTGTATATACGACATCCATGCATATGATTAGATGATATGATTATGATATATTTCTGACATGATTCGTTGATGATGCAGGCTGACGATAGCTTGCCGACCAAAGTCACATGTGGAGTAGAGGGGTCACTCATGACTACCAGATATGTTGAGTGAGAGGTGTGTACAACATCCTTGCCACATCCTACTAGCACTCTCGCCATGGCTCGAACTATAAGTTAACAACTACCTAGTTCGAGAAGACCCATGATGTTGTGAGGGCTGACTGTGATAGTCACTCACGATGATTGTAAGGGGTGCACACTAAAGTAGGGGCCTTATTCCTTAGAGGACCTTAGTCTCCCACAATATCAACTGGTGGATTATTGACTCTACGGATTTTGATGTCTACCAAATCAGTCAAGAGGTGAGTGGCACCCTTGGAGCACGTAGTGCGTCCTAAAGGGCACGTCGCATAGGAGAAACTGAAAGAGGTGAGTCACAGCCTTGGAGAACCTAGTGCGTCCTGAAGGGAAGTTCCTATTTTTAATTAATCAATGAATAAACCTAGATGGTCTTAGGAAGAATAACGTGATAAGAAAAAATTAAAACAATTTCCCTAATAAAATGTTGCCCACCTCAGAAATTTAAATCTAGGTCTAGGTGAAACTTGCGGTAAAATAAAATTATGTATGTAAAAATAAAAATAAAAGTAAATAAACAAAAATGATAATCATCATTAATTATGTGTCGAGAAGGAGGCAAGTAATTCTTTTAATTTATAAAAAATATTTTGGGGAATAAAATTTAAAAAAGGGGAAATAATTGTTTTCTCACTTATGCCAATTAAAATTTACTAATTAAAAAGGGAAAAAAGGAAAAAAGTTAATTTCTACACTTGCAAATTGAGTTTTAAATAAAAAGGGAAAGAAGGAAATCTAAAAGAATTAGGAAACTAGGAAAAAGAGGGAAATATAAAAAGAAAGGGGAAACACAAGGAGAAAGCAGAAAGTCTAACTTAGTAAGGTATCTAGCATTCAAGAACTTTCTAAATTAAACTCAACTAGTAAATTAGTAAGGGGGAAAGTCATTAAAACTTGTAAGGGAATATGGGAGCACCTAGGAGAGATTCTAGGAGTGATTTTAGGTGGGTGAGGGAAATAGGGGTAATTAATTAATTAAGCAAATAAATTTTTGGTGCAATGAAGGGGATGGGTGACACATGTACGGGGAGGATTATTATGAATTAAATTATTGAACAATAAATTAAAAGGGATTTTGGGAAAGTAATTGACTTAGAAAATCTATATAAAGGAGGGAGGAGGAGGAGGATGGATCTCTTCTGTCATACATAAGGTTACGCTGTAGAATTTTAGAATTGACTGACTTAGCTTGTGGGAGTTGGGATACCCAGCTCGGTGAGGAGTGGTAGCTTAGCCTTGCTAGGTGAGTTGGGAGCTAGTTGATTCGGTGATTAGTGTGTGTGGCCCCTTTGCAGCTCGGGGGGATAAGGGGGAAGAAGAGTACCCCTAGCGTTGGATGGGAGGTACCAGTGGCATCTCATCAATCGACAAGCGGGAGCTGCATGGTGCATGCAGGAAAAAACCTTAGAGCAGGCGACTTGGGCTATGATATGCTTCTTTTATTTATTCATGATAGATTATTAGTATACTTTATGCCTTTAGTTATGTACTTAATGGGTGAAGGAAATGATTGACCTAGAATTTTATTGATAATTGAATCTCCCCCATAGTCTTAAGCTCATTTTTTATTGATCCCCTTGGCTTTCGATCCATGATTGTAGTGATTGTCCTATGGTTTTATTTATTTGTGATGATTGTGGTTTTTATTTTTCTTTCTTCGCCTTCATCCCTAAATCATCAGTCCACGCCTGAGAAGTCATCCAGGAGAAGGATCTACAGTCGTCACTTCGGTGTTAATAGACCTATGGATGCAAACGCCCTATTTTTCTGTGCGTGGATGATGAGCGAAGGGTGTTTCTGCCCAGTCGTCTAACCCTTTTGATTGTTCATCATTGAGTAACTGTCTTGCACTGTGGTGTTTTTTCTTCCCGCAATGAACCTCTTAAGACCCTTGTGTTGATCCTTCCACTTAATACCCTCCCTGGTAATCATTCAAGGTTGAATTCTAATGCTTCTCCTGGTGATTTATTGTGCATTTTTCTTTACTTCTAGTATACCTTGCTCTATAATTTAACTCTGTGTTTTTTTTAAAGGTTGTTGAAAAATTTATCTCTGCATTTTTATATAATGTTCGATGAATTTATTCTATGTTTTAACATATTGCTGGAAACTCAAATCTGCATTGTGATCCCTCCCCGCAAACTTAACTCTATGTTTGTTGACAACGAATTTACTCTTCTATGTTATGGGCATTATTCTCTACGACTCAATACACTCATCCACAAATTTGTTAACTCTACGTTTATATTAGTTTCATGGATATTTCACTACATGTTTTTAACACATTTTCATGACGTGTTTTTAACATATTTTCATGATGAATTTACTCTGCTATGTTATTACTTAGTGATCTTTGGATAACATAATTGTACCCTTCATTTTGTATTTACCCTGTAACTCTGTGACGTTCACCCAACTAAATATGTGCTCTCTTACCCAGTGATGTTTTACACCTCAATTTCATGGGTGAATACGCAACCTCCACCCTTTGACTTCCATTGATTAAAACTGCAATCCCTTGGCAACAAATTCATTGGTTAGAAGACATTTTTTTTCTCCTCTTAAATCCATGCAAGGCAGCGATTTTGTTTCCTCTAAAACAACGATTATTTCCCCTTTATACAACGTTCCATCGTTCTACTCAGCAAACTATAATGAGATTACTTTTTACTGTGAGTTATTTCACACACCACTCAGTTAGTTATACCTCATGTCTTCCTTTCAGGTGAATTAAATTGCTTCAATCCGTGACCTGACATGTATTTTATTGAAAAATTTAGGGGAGATATCCTTGTCTGCGTTTTTCACATTCATTCACTACTAGTTGATGTAGCCACTGAGATTTAACTGAGCTTCTATCCCATTTTCTTAGCCTTAATTTCCACTATTATTATGCTTGTTACCTAGCGGCTGGCTGGATAGCAATTTAAATTTTGAAAACAATTATTGTACTCAACATTCTTGCCTACCTTATTGGCAGCCACAACATTTAGTGTGACAAAATTTTTAATTACTTATGACACAGATTTGTTGTCTGACAACGTTTTTGTACAATAATTGTGTAGTGTGTTATCCAGCATTTGTGATATAGATTCGACGATGTAATATTTATTCGTGGATGAATACCTGTGATAATTCGACTACCATATGCTTTTGGAGTAGCCAAAATTGTCCTTGGGTGACAATATAGAAATAAAAATACATTTTATTTAAAAATAATTTGAGTCAATTTTTACTTGGAAAAGGTCGTCGATGGTTTATTAACAACAAATAGCTAAATAGAATAACCTTTAATATGCTTAGACATATTTTAAATGAATAGACAACCCTTAGATGAACTTAAACTAGACTTGTCATTTTAGATTGCAATTGTTGTTATAGTTTTAGTGTTGATTGATTAGACTTGCTAGATTGATTTTTATTTAATGTTAAATTAGAATTGCAATTTATTAATTAGTAGTGGATGAGACTTGCTAAAATTTAGATATGTGATTAATGTTAATTTATATTTAGTTATGGTCTAAATTGGTAATGTAGACTCGCTAAATTAGACTTGTATTTCATGTTAAGTTAGGTTTATAAAACACTGACTTTTGTAATTTAGACTGGATAAATTAGATATATAATTAACGCTAAATTAGATTGTAAATATCGACCAATCTAGGCTTGATAAATGGTCTGTTTGTGGATGAAGTCGTGTATTGTCTTGCGTTTTTCCTTGTTGTCATGTTTTTGCATCTCGTTGACCCGTTGTTGGGGTATGGGCATGGTTTTATTGTCGGTATTAGGATCCTAGCGCATCGGATTTATCTAGATTCCTCGGTCCAGATAGGATGTGTCATGCCAAGGTTATTGATGTGTCTATCACCTAGGGAAGGCATGATTCCTGATGAGGGGATCATGGTGTGCCCTATTGGATAGCGTCGAACGAGAACTTGGATGAAGTCGATGCATTTGGCGTGAGTGTTGTCGAGCGTTGTAAGTTTCTTTTGGCACATGGGTGGAACACCTTCATGCATTTGGTTCATGTTCCTTGTGGTTCTAGCATTTTTCTTCAAGGTCGTTGTTTCGGGAGGGGGAAGTTGTCCTTTATCTTTTAGGTGTGTCTTTTTGCATCGGGTGGGTAGTCCTTCCTCCTTGTTGTCTTATGCATGTTTCGCCCAGTTGTCCTTGTGCTAGTGAGTGGAGTCATAGTTTCTTGTTTCCTGGACTGTGTGCTTGCATTTGTCGTCAATGGTGTGGTTAAACTATTGTCGTCCTCGCCTTCCTTCCTAGAAACAAAAAAGAAAATTGCACTGTTGCTTCGCTTGTGGTCGTAACGATGGGACGTTACACAATGAAACATAGGAAACATAAAACCTATTGAAAGTCTTTAGCAGTGAAGTTTTTAGTTCCTTTTGTGAGTAAAAAATGAGGATACCTGGTAAAATGTTCTAAAACTTGTCTACCAAAGAATATCCCCTCTGGCCTATTGTGCAACCACCCATATTCCCAAGGTGATAAACCCTAAAATAATTTTCCAACACACTTGAGTTGAGTTTGAAAATCGCAAAAATATTTTGAATTTCTTGTAGACAAGACCACCAATATTCTTTGCATGTCCATGAGGCTCATTTGGTTGCCCCGTCTACAACAAATTTAGGATTTTTATGTGATTTTCAAACTCAACTTAAGTACCTTGGAAAATTATTTTACGGTTTATCATCTTGGGAAGATGGGTGGTTCCACGATAGACCAGAGGGGGGATTCTTTGGTAGACAAGTTTTAGAACATTTTACTGGGTCTTCTCATGTTGTCCTCACATAGGAACTAAAAACTTCACCGATGAATATTTTCAATAGGGATTATGTTTCATATATCTACATTTTGGTTCTTTTGGAGAGTCAAATTCTCATTCAGGTTGTAGATTTGAGTACCTAATGGTCAATAAAACTAGTTTCCCAATTTCCCTTTGGTATTCATTTCTAATTTCAATCCAAATATGAGAACCATTTTGACCATTCTTTTAATATTTTCTCACTTTTTCAACTAAAAATGGAATTTCTAATCCCATGATGTAACACACTTATTTATCCTGACAACACACAGGTGCATACATTGGCATTCGTTATAGGCTACCTAATTCCATGCTAGGATAGCCATTAATCACCAAGAGTTCTATTGGCCCATATCCATGCCATTGTAGAGTGGGTGTGTGCGTTCACCTTGAATTCAATACCACCTCTATGGGAGCTTTCTCTAATACCACCTATGTATTCATAGTGATCCTAGTCCAAACATTCCAACTCCATATTCAAGTTCAAGGGACAATTGCAATCCTCCTACAACTATAAGGAGAGTAATTACCACCAACTCTTAGATAGAATAGTTGAGTTAAATATCGCTGTTATTAAGGAGGTTTCAAGCACTGATATTCCTCCCAATATTATTAATGGAGAACATCAATTAATAAAAAGTGGTAATATGCCAAGAGGACAATTGTTAAAGGTTATACCTAAGCACAAAATTCTGAGGGTTATTGGATTAACATTTGCATCATTAATGTTTTTTTTTTTTTTTTCCTCTCCTCCTTTGATTTAAAACAAATTTATTTGGGTTTACCCACATTTCCTTAATTTATCGCAACTTATGTTCCTCCAAAACTTTGCTTGGTATTTTCCCAAAGTATTTGTTTTTTTTAGTAAATATGTAAAACTTTGCTTGGTATTTTCCCAAAGTATTTTTTTTAAGTAAATATGTAAAACTTTGCTTGGTATTTTCCCAAAGTATTTTTTTTAGTAAATAAGTTTACTATCTTAAAGGAAATATGGGATTTTGGTTTTATTTTTTGGGGCGTTATGTGTGCAATGGTTAGATTCTATTTCATTTAGCTGCATTGAAATGTGGAATTGCTAAGAATTGTCGCATTCTCACGTTGGGAGGAGGGAAATTCTCTCACCGAATATTGTTTACAAAAGTGTACAAGGAAGTGATTACTAATTAGAGTGCCCAAGTATTCACGTTTGTGAAAATGAGTCCAGATAAAAAAACCCAAATAGGGTCTACCAAAGCGAGATCGAATAAAAAAAATAGAAGAGGTGGACATTAATTTGCTAGTCATAATTAACCGAAATAGATTCAAACAATACCCATTTCAAGATAAATTCAAAAAATATCCATTTAATGTCCATTAATGTATCTATTAAGACTACACTATAAATGAGCCATCCTTAGGACGTTTTGTAGATAATTTACTCGTAAGAGTAGATGTATTTTGCAAAACAGTTAAATGTTATATTAATTACTTGATCAGTTAAATGTTAAATGTTATATTAAATGTTATATTAATTTACAAGTTATCTGATATTGGCTGTGTCACTAGATCAGTTAATATAAACCTCGAGTTTTCCAATCCATTCAATTCAATTTCATGTTAATACACTAACCTTTACACAGACCTGTGATTTTGTACCTTATCATAACTATTTTATGATATATCATAGTTTAATTTAAATATTTTCTTTATATTTATATCTACTTACAACGAAAACGATATGAATTCAATTGTTTATTTAATTTCCTTGAGCTAAGAACTCTTTCATGTTGTTTATGAAATATCTAAAATTTATATTCATACTCAACTTTTGTATTCTACCCACGAAAATTATATCTCAAAAGAGTATGTGAAATACACTGAAATATCCTTCCTATATAGCCTCTCAGGTTTGGTGGTCTATTGACTCATCGGTTCGAAATATTTTAAGGGTTAATGCACACTATTCTTATAGTAAATATGTAATTATTTAGCATCTTATATACAAAATATATCATGGAAAATATTAGGCATCAATTTATTTATACTTTCCTAACTATTATTTTCAATTTATTTGAATTGTAATTATTTAGCATCTTATATACAAAAGATGTCGTCATGATAAATATTAGGAATCATTTTATTTATATTTTCCTAACTATTATTTCCAATTTATTTGAATTATTAATTATGTACAAGTTTATATTATTTCAAAATTACCATCTTTTGCAAGCATTTTGTCTCCTACAATAGGCCAATGTTATTAATAAATGTCTTGCAATTCAAACATTACAAATGCAGACTATAAATGTCGTGCAATGCAGACATTACAAATGCATAAGTACAAAATTACTAGAGACGAGGCTAGTAATTTTGTAATTCCAAGATATGATGTTATGAGACTACGTGAATTTTTAAGGAATGAATAATTTTTTGCAGGACGATCTGATTCCGAGCATCGAAATAGGCTTCCCGATGGTGAGCCGTTGACAGGCGACGACTAGGGTTTTCCTAGCTCTCGCTGCTCTGGTGCAGACAGTCGTCAACGTGCCTCTATGTTCATCCCGATAGCCACTGTCGCACGTCCTGGTGGGGATCGTTGTGGCATGTTCAAGATTTTTCCAAATATCTGCTGGTTTTGGTGGGCGTCGTTTTGTGTTCTCTGGGAGAAGAATCCGCCTATGGTTTCTATTCATATTCTTTTGCATCTGTGAAGGATCAATGGGGCAAGGTTACAAGGCAGTCGACGGCGTGAGTTTCTTCAAGGGCGAGCAGGGCTCGGTGGCTCCGGAGGGATCTGTGGGTGCCACATCGTGCTTCTTCAGTGTGAGCAGGGATGCAAATCGGTTGACGACGTGAGGAATCTGTAGCTAATCCTAGACGTCGCTCTGTGGTGGGGAAGGTTTTTTTTTGTTTTTTTCATATTTTTTTCCATTCGTTGTGGGTGATGGGTGTTTTTCCTCTTGGATGGGTTTGTGATTTTTTCTGGTTTTCTTTGTCTTCTCTTTTTGGCAAGAAGAGATTTGGGCCAGAGCTTTGAGGTCTTTAAAGGGGGTGTGCAATGTTTTGTTAAACGCTTTGAGGTTCTTTGGGGCGTGCGGTGTTTGGTTCACACTTTGAGGTCCTTTGGGAATGAGCAACTACTATTTTTTTTTCAAATCTCTTTTTTGCAACCTGTGTGTTGATTTTCATCTCTGATGACTTTCTAATTCTGTTGGATCAATAGTAAAATATGTTTTTAGAACATAGTCTATGGAGTAGAACTGTGTTGTGCATAATTTGTATACTTTGTCAACATAACAAATTATATATCAATATAATCAATAATTTTTTATTGGAAAAAAAATAAAATTATTGTAAGACTAATTTTTTTTAATGCCAAAATTACGGTTATGAATATTTGGAAGTTAGTTACAAAATAAAGATGTGTTCTCAAGCTCGCATGTTGATTTTAAAACGAGGCATTGACACTGAGTGGGTGTACATGTTGGATAAGTTTGGTGGCCATTTACTTTTATAACTTGCTTTAGCCAGAAAAGCAAAAAGAGTGGAAGTGACTTGGTGCCACTATTTTCATTTTCCAATGAACTATAATTTTGTTTTCTTTATTTAGTTATTTATTCGGTTAATGTTGGAAAGGGGTAAAAATAAGTTTTCTTGATAAAGATATTGAAAATCCATTAGTTAATTACTCTTTTATGTAAAAATATTCTATACTTTCATATGTTTATTTAGGTATCATACCATCCATGTAATTATGATTATTTTTATGTTCTTATGCATAATATATTTTGTATATCCATTTAAATTTCTTTCCTCTCTATTTATAAATTATTATTTTTTATGGATTGAAGATGGAAACGATTTTATTTCACTTTTATCATTTGAAAAATTAAATATGGAAGGTTCATATACTCTATATATTTTTTAAAGGACAAAGTGAAGAATTTTAAATAATAAATTTCTTTGTGGTTTCGTATAGAATTATTCTAATGTGATTGATAATGAAGCACTTAGATTTGGAGCAACTTATTTATGTGTAAGTGTTAATATGCTTAGAAAAATGTAATTGTTATTTGGTATTTTGGTTTGGATCAATCTTGTCCACTCTCTAACAAAGGAGATTTGAAGCACGCTACACAAATAATAAATATCTAAAATTACATTTAGTGTGGCTATAAAGATTAAAGATTTAGGGAGTTTCTTTGATTTTTTTATGATTAAATTAGTTGTTTTATTTATTCATTTTTCAATAATTGGACATATATTCAATTGTGTTACTATTTATTTTGAAAGTTCCATGAGTATTCTTACTTTTCAGAGTTCTCATTTTTTTGAGGTCATATTTAGTGGCAATTTTTACCCTCGAATCAAATAGTGGCATTAGTAGTAGCACCCATTTTCAGTAGTAGCACCCATTTTTTAGAGTGGTTAGAATTCTGACTTGTTTGAAATTGCAATCTTGACAATTAGACAAAAATATTAAAATTGACCCTAACCAATTATTTTTTTGAGATTAAATTAAAACATGGTTGAAACCATGACCTTCATAACTTATACCCTAATAAATAAACTCAAAATCTTGTTCTAAATCATTACCTAATTTTTTATTTTTTTTTTATTTCTATTAAAAATGAGTAAATTAAAAAACAAAAACACCTGCAAACAAATTAAAAAAAAATGAAAAAAAAAAAACAAAATTTTAATGTAT
>ML799067.1:222131-232750 GCA_009831015.1 Picea engelmannii | reverse complement strand
GCGGATTTTTTTTCTTTTCTATTTATTTATTTTTCGATGTAAATTAGAAAAGATAAAATCAAATTTTTCGATGTAAATTAGAAAAGATAAAATCAAATCAAATTTAGATAATAATTTCAAAGAAGATTTTGAATTTTTTTGTCTACCGGAGTACAAGTTCTTAAGGCTACGGTTTCAATCACATTCTAATTTTAACTCCAAAAGATAATTAGTGCTATTGGTAGCATGATATGAGGGTCAATTTTATTTATTTATTTAATATTTTTTTTTCTGATTGTCAAGTTTGTAATTTTAAAATAGTCATAATTTTAACCTCCCGCAAAAGAACGGTGCTAATGGTAGCACCACTTTGTGATCCAAAGATTGATTTTGGTGTTTTAGTCAAAAAATATGGGTTTCTTAGGCCATTGTTCTCATTTTGAGGTTGCAGTTCTCGTTAATTTGATAACTATGCTGAAAGACCTGTGAGCGACCTTGGGCCATACATGATATTATAGACAGTTCATCCTAAACTTCGCAAGGTTTGTTGTGTCATTGGAAAAGTTACTACACAAATATACCAAGTACGTCTAGACACATGAATGTTAGGAGGCATTGGACACACTAAAGGAGAGATTAGTCTCTACATCGATCCGTATATTTCCTGACTGGACAAATATCTTCTATGTACATGTGGATGCATCATCCATTACATTGGGCGTAGTACTTGCACAATCGAGAAAGGATATAATTGATCATCAAGTCTATATTTTAGGTAGAAATTTATTTGAATCTAAGAAAAAATACATCATTGTTGTGGTAAAGTTACCCTCATGAACAGGTGAAACCTCCCTTGGATTAAGACTCATCTTGATCCAAAACAAAAGAAAACGAATGGTGAACTACTTTGCCCCTAGACCTATTTCAACAGTTAGAATGAGAAGGAAGAGATGAATGACTTACCTTTTTACGTCGGTTTTCCTCGCAACTCCACCCTTTGATCTTGATGTCAAAGATCCTAGGTGCAAGAAAATACCTACATAGAACAAAGTGAAACCTCCTTCTTCTACGCTATAATTTTAAGTGAAAATAGATCTATCTATGATGAATTTAACAACAATAGGCATGCATGAACAATGTACTATAGTCGAATCACCTTACACTAGAGGAGATGATGCCAGGAAGAGATGGTTAGGATTTGGATCGATAAAAAAAGTAGACAACAACATGGAGACCATGGGTGCAAAGATCGAGGAAGGAACAAAACTAGGAATGGATTGAGGAAGCAGAGGAACTAGCACAACAATGGAGGGAAATAAGAAGGAGGCGACAGAGCCTCAAGGGGAAAAAGAAGGAATGGACATAGTAACTCAGGAAGAAAAAGAAGGGAACAGTAAGAAGTCTTTTAAGGAAGCAGTGTCAGGAGGAGCCAACTTGACTACCAAAGAAAAAGGAAAGGACAAGGTGCAATTGGCATAGAAAGAGGGAAAAATCCAAGATCATGACAAAAAGTTGCAAAATGGATGTTTGCCGAAAACGATGGA
Organism: Picea engelmannii; assembly: GCA_009831015.1. Taxonomy (NCBI): domain Eukaryota; kingdom Viridiplantae; phylum Streptophyta; class Pinopsida; order Pinales; family Pinaceae; genus Picea; species Picea engelmannii. The sequence goes on along the minus strand of ML799067.1, from coordinate 231,227 downwards.
GAATCTGAGGTACAAGGCCACTTCTTGCTTATCGGAGAGTACATCTAGTATATGAAGGACCATACACTCATCAATAAGTTCATGGGACTCTGGCCATCAGAGAAAGCGCTCATGCTCTGGGTTCAAACCCGATGGAAATTCAAAGGTAGCATGGACATCAAATTGGGATCGAAAGGCTTCTTTACGATAATTTTCTCTTTCTCCGCTGGAAGAAGTAGAATATTTGATGAAGGGACATATTTGTTTAATTCAAATGGTTTACATATGAGATATTTGACCGAGAGGTTCACCCCTGAGAAGGAGGACTTCACATTGGCCTCGGTTTGGATCATACTATACTCTTTTCCATAGGAATTTTGGCATCATGAAACTCTGGAAGGAATAGGAGATACTTTGGGAATGTATGTCAAAACATCATAGATAACAAGAATAGGAAAATACACTTCATATGCATGAATCTGTGTGTACATGAATGTTTTTGGATCCCTGTCGGAATCAATAGTGATATCATTTCAGGACCAAGAGTGGATCCAACCTATAGATTATGATCACATACCCTTTCAATGCAAAAAGTGCCATGAACATGGGAATTTATATATGGATTGTCCCCAAAACACAATCCTAGAAAAAAACAAGGGGAGAGAGGAAAAATATGGAGAGGGATTTACAAAGATTCCTAATAAGAGGAAGGAAGTGAGAAAGGGAGCAAAAAACACATGAGAGACATCAATGAAAAGTTTGAACAAGTTCTAGGCACTCGTGGTTGAAGAACAACCAGAAACAAAGGGGGAGAAACATGAACAAATCTTGGCTATCTCGGTTGTAGATTCAGCCCCAAAAGACAGGAAAACATAGGATATCCTGAAACGACGCAAAATGAAACCAATAAGACCCCAAATATTGAGAAGGAAGAGGAAAATATAATGCAATAAATGTTATACATAGAGGGGTCTCAAGAAGAAATAGAGGAGGATGAATAATAGAACATGGAGATGGAGGAATCAAAAGTAGATCTCAAAGCCCTCATTCAAGCCCATGGAGAGAAGGATATAAATAAGATGTAGGGGAGCCAAATTAAACAACTATATCAAGACATAAAGGAAGGAGAGGGTAAGAAAGGGGGCCAAGAGATATCCACAACCTCAATAAACAACTCGAGGATGGACAAAAACACCCTCAAGAACCCAAAGAAAACAACAGGGGAGGAAAAGAAAAGAGGTAAAAAACCCCAAAAGAAAGTCCTAGAGAAAACAATAGCCTTACCGAAAGACTCAAGGCGAGTAGTTGGGATTCTGGAAAAGTACTTTCATTCCCAACCAAAGTGTCAGGAATGAAGGTAATCTGATGGAATATAAGGGGACTAAAGGTATTGTCAAAGAAAAGAACATTGAAAAGGAAGCTAACACAAGAAAAAATAGATTTTACACTATTACAAGAGACTAAGTGTGATGGAGATACAATGGGAAATATAGCCCACAAAATATGTGTAACATCCATCTCTTGTGCGCACGTAATGTGACTTATTCTTTGAGCACAGTTGTGTGCAAGTGATCCAGTTCATTATATTATTGACTATTTCGCTGATGGATTATGATGATGTGGTGAATATGATGATGCATATTTTATTATATTGTATCGACAGGTTCTATTGACTGGTTTTTCTTGAGTGTGCAGGACTCTAGACCGATTGAGGATGCTAATGGCATCGATGGACATCCTTGGATTCTATATTGAGTCAGGGAGTGGACTGTTATGGTGTTAATGATAGCTTCCTAACTAGACTCACATTTGGAGTAAATAGGCCACGCACGAAAACCAGAGATATTGAGGGAGATGTGTGGTAGCTACCCTGCCAAAACATACTAGCACTCCCTTTGTGGCTCGAACTATAAGTTAACGATTACCTAGTTTGAGACATCCACGATGCCATGAGGGAAGACTGAGAGAGTCGTTGATCTAGATTATTTTCGGCACAAAATGAGAGTGCGGATATAATAAAGAAATGCACAAAAATATCATCGATATCCAATAATATAACAAAAATGTATCAGAGATGGAACCATAAACACAAAGATATAGTAATACACGATTTCTATTAATGATAGAAATGTACAGAGACTATAAAAATACAGAGTGAAAGACCCGATAGAATGGTGGCAACTTATCTTCGAGAAGAGATGTGACAACTACTTGCATTTGCAAGAAGACGATTATAATGAGGCTCTAAAGGAATTTTTACAATAAACATGAATGTCAAAAACCCCAGACATCTAAAAACCTAACTCGATTAGATGAAGCACAAAAAGTCATGTGGGCCCCGTCGGGGTAAATTGGAACATCAGTTTCCCGGGGTCGTAACTTTGGCATACTATCTCTGTTTGACACATATCATACATCATTAGAAAGGTCTATCTAAGGACTACAAAAATTGGAAAAAAAATATTACATTCCTAAAATTTTAAATGATATGTACCCAAAAAAACGTCGTTTAGGGCCTCAAAATGACTCCAGAAGTTTAGGACCCGAAAAATTGCCAAAAATAGTAAATTACCAAAATTGCCAAAAAATTGTTGAGCAAGTTGGAAAAGGTAGGTGGCCAGCGATATCCAGGCCACAGATATCCACCGGAATCAGTCACAGACGAAGATTCTAAGGGGTACGCAATAAGGCAGGGTATGGATTCCTTAGAGGCCCTTAGTCTCCCACAAGGTCACCCGACGAAGTACTGACTCCAAGGGAGGACATCTACCAAAATCAGTCAAAAGGTAAGTGGCACCCTTGGAGCATGTAGTGCGTATTGAAGGGAACATTACATAAATGAAACATGAATGGAGGCGTGTGGCACCCTTGGAGCACGCAGTGCATCGTGAAGGGCACATCACGGTTTTAACAATGGTGAGTCTATGAACCTAGGTATCTAGAAAACAATATCTCATTTTGACTTGGTCGACCTTAAGATAATTGTTGCAGGAGTAAAGTTTAAAAATTATAAAAAATTTCCCTCAAAAACAAGTTGGTAATTTAGAACTTAGAAAAAAAAAGGGGGAAATTTAAATACAAAATGAATGTGGAACATAAAAGGGAATCTAGTCTAGATAACTTACCAAATTCGAACTCAACTAAGCTTTAAGAAAGGCTTCAGTCATTAAGGGAATGTGAGGGAATAAAGGGACATCGATGAGAGTTTCTAGGAATGATTTTAGGTGGGTGAGGGAATTTGGAAATTTAAATTTATTAATTAAAGGAATTCCTCGTGCAACTAAGAGATCGTGTGATGTGTATGGGGGAGAATTTTACTATTAAATTTTAATAAAAATAATTTAATGTGCGTTTTGGCAAGAAGTCACTAAGAAAAATCTATAAAAGAAATGGCAGAGGAGGAGAATGGATCATGTCTGGTATGTGTAAGGTTATGTTGTTAGATTTTATGATTGACTGATTTTTTTGTGGGAGTTGGGATACCTAGCTCGTATAGAGAGTGGTAGCTCGACCTTGCGAGGTGAGCTAGGAGCTATTTTTCTCTGGTTTGTGTGTGTGACCCCTTTGTATCTCGAGGGGCTTAGGGGGAAGAAGAGTACCCCTAGCGTTGGCTGGGAGGTACCGGTGAGGTCTCAACGGTTAGCAAGTAGGAGATGATCGGAGCGCAAGCACGGGACAGGGACTTCGGATTCGTCATTGTCCGTCACGGTATGCTGGGTAAAACTATTAATTGTATTGTGATTAAATTTATACTCGCATGGTTGTGGCATTCTTTTGATGTCTTCTTGTCATTAGTTTTTTGGGATATGTATTTTTATGATAATTGCAACGATGGATTTGGTGGATCTTAGTATATTTGTAATATGAAATAAAAAGAAAACTAGTTGAATATACTCTCATTGGATGATCTGTTGCTAGTAGTGTGTTAGTTTTCAATTCGCCTAGTAGGTTTTCAGTCTGATTAATATCTGGTATAGAAAATGACTACATTATATTTGTTGTGTGCGCACAATGCTCCGATGTTCCTTTGGAATTTAGTATATTTACTTATCGCATAATGCAACATTTGTTTTCACTGATATGGTATCGTGGACATAGAATAGATGTTTTAGACTTGTAACTTCAAATGTTAACAGGGGAGAATATCTTCTGGCTTCCAATGATTTCAGTCATAGTGTCCAGAAGTAGATTCATGTTCATTTAAACTTGTTTCATGTGAAACTTGCATAAAAGCATCCATGCATAGTCTGCATGTACCGTGTGCAGAACACTCCTATTGAGATTGTGTTGTATTTAATAACAAATTGTTATGCTTTTAGCAGTTCGCTATATGTTAGAAAAGGTTTTGATGGATTTGGTCTTCAACCACACTATAGTGTGTTAGAATTTTTTTTTTATCCCCCTAGTTATACATGTTCTGTAATGTTAACTCTTAAAAGAAGAGATCTGAATAATTTTTTTTTCATTGCAGGAAATCTTCATAGAATGCTTCACGTCAAGCTTGGAAATAAAATTCTTTATGACATGGATGACATGGACCCTTAAGGTTGCATTTTGCCTTTACCCATTTTCACTCATATGTAGCTGGTTCCTTAACCTCCGCGCTTTCCTTCTAGTCATTTAACCCTCAGTTTTACCATGCCCAGAACCTCTGCGCATGTTTTTTATTCCTTTACTCCTTTACACACAGACACTTGGTGCCCAGAACACTTGTGCCTCTTCCTTCTCGTCGTTTTGCACTTAGACTAGTCATGCCCAGGTCAGAGTCAATGTAGGTGGGTTTCCCTTTGTTACACCATTACATCTCAGCGTTTCCTTCCCCCTGCGATTGGCAATCATCCTAAACATCTAGAGGGTCTATTTTTCCTCTGCGTATGACAGTGGTCTGCCGACGAATTTATCTCCTACCTCAGTGCTTTCGTAGCCACCTTCTTGCTGTGCATGGGCATGTGCCTCAGCGAATTTTGGGGGCGCTAATCCCAACATTCTTCTTGATTTATGTCAGTTTATTTTTAAGAACATGATCAGGTTATTGAACGGATGATTCATTATTAACCAGTTGTTGTTGATTGCAATCAAGTGTCAATTCAATATTTCCATTGAATTGAGCAGGTGGAAATGGCATTTATCATAATAGTAATTGTAATTGTTTTTATAACAACGAATTAAGTTAGGGAGCATGTGGAAATGGCAGTTATAACTAGTACAGCCGCTATCTCGTGGCTGGTGAACGTCTAAAGATTTATAGTGGACGGTGGAGAAAAAAAACTCTCTAGTTAAAAAAAACTCTGTAAAAATGCCAGATCATGCATGAAGAAAACCCTCTATATCTCAATCACGTAACTTTCACTGATAAAGGGATGAAGAATAATTAAACGTGGCAATCATATGATGTTACAGTAACTTCTTAATATGATTAGGTAAATGTTAAAAAGTAAACAGGGTAACGGATGCATTTATAAATGCAAAGAAGTTATCAACAATAAATCTGACCCATTGATTTTGGAGGACGACTAAGAATATGCCAGCATCTTCAATGCATAACCATTAGATTAGAATTTAAGATTAAAAGATCATTAATTGTGCCCATCTCCAATAGATATACGCCTTTCGACTTAATTATAGTAATTATAATTGTTTTTGTAATTGTTTATAATCATTTTTATAACAGGGCGCTAAATTAAGGAGGACTTGGAAATGGTATCTAGAGAATTTCTAACATAGATCCTAGAACTGAGATTTAGGATATAATTTCTAATTTAAAATTTGATTATCTTATATAGAAATGTAGTTTAAATGGGAATTAAGCCGACTACAAAAAGGGAAGGAAAATTTGTTGAGTCACATCTAGTGTAAAGTTTAAATTCACTATGCCCCTCTGCCAAAGTGTACTATGCATATTTTGTCGATTTTTCTTTTGGACTTTTCTATCCTTCCTCTCTTAGGCATCAGCATATATTGGAATTTTCTATAAGCATCAACTTAACATAATTTAAGTAGTGTGTAGTGTATGTTTGCTTTGTTGTTAGTTTAATAGTTTTGTGTATGTCAATTACATGGAAATTAAGTTCCTGGTGGAGTTTCAACAATATACCACTACAATACAATAATTGTACTACTCGGCCTTGAGTACTTCAAAATTTTCACTTTTGATAGTGTTACCTTCTCAACAGTAGCTAAATTTATGTTGCCTGAAATTTGGGTCCAACGTCCAGGTTATTATGATTTAATATAATATCCAATTATTGTAAGCACGTTACATTGCGATACCAAGTGATAAATAAAGTTCAACTCAGGATCTTTAAAAACAAATATGTTTCCATCCTTTTGCTGGGAAAATGGATTGTATGTTTAAAAATAGTTAAGGATTTTTTATTTCCTTAGTGCCTTGTAACCATTGTTAAGTATGATCAGTTATGAGATTAGAGTCCATTGTGCCTTTAAAGGGGCATGGATGCTCTTGCGCAATAGCTGACCTGGACACATGTTCCCTTAGATTCAATTTATTTCTTGCGCGCATGAAAAGTAATGAATGGAGTGATAGTTTTTAGATGTTTAGTTTTGTTTAATTAGTATATTTTGAATGATAGTTTTAAACTCAGTTGTCTCTTGCGCGTTTGAGAATTTAAGGTATTTAATGAAGTATTGAATAAGATTTAGGCTTCTCTGCTTGCACGTGTTGAAGGGTTCAATATAATGATTAGTTGTTTCTTATTTACTTCTGTTGCACCATGAAAACATGTGATGTATGCTGAATTGGGTTAATAGATTCTCTTGCGCCATGAATTTAATGCGATTGTGATTGGTTGTGTAAATAGATTACTTGTGCCATTTAGATATAATGATTGATTTAATATATGTTCTAATGCACCAATAAATATTGATGATGCTGGATTGATTTAGAACTAGATTGTTAATGCATTGTTAATTAATGTTGATGATGATTGCTAATGGTAATGATTACCCTGGCTCCATGGTTAATTGATGTAATAATTGATGGAATGAATAAATAAATTATCATTGATGTTGTTGTTTAGATTAGTCGGCTTGGATTGATTTGTCGGGTGGGATGTATACACCTCCTTGTTCCTCAGAACAATTGCCAGCCTTGAGACCTTGAATGGTCAAAATCGTTGAGAACCTGGGATTGAGCGTTGTTTATGTGTCCTTGAGGTCCTAACCATTGCAAGGTAGGATGGACGGGTAGTAATTTATATTCCTTATCTGAGTAAATGTTCATAAATTGCGCCAAGATTCATGATGCGCTAATATGCTATTCTTTTTATGTTTATGTGTTGCGAGAAATTCATTCTTTGTAATATCGTCAAGTTGTGTCACTATGACTTTTTGTTGATGTCATTGTCCTCTTGTTTAAAAAAAATATATATTACATTTTGTACGTCATTTTGTGTCATAATAGTTGGGACCATTACATATGGTATCAGAGCGGGTTCTAACCGTGACCTGGGATCATTACGCCTTCCACTGAATATACACTTGTTTAAATTTATTGATAACTAACTTGATTTGTATTCATACAGGTAATCCTGGTTAGAGGACGTCGCGGAGGTAGAGGATGAGGTGATAGGGGAGGATGCGCAACGCCTCCAGTAGCATCCACGCCCGAGGGGTGTAACCCCCAAGGAGAAGAACAAGTTATTGAACAAGAATAGATAAATGTGGGAGATGTGGTTGGGTTGGTGAGGTCCTTTCAGAGGATGTTAGAGGTCCTAATCAACCATTTGGATAGAGATGAGGCTAGGGAACCAACAACTCCTGAGGATCCACCATGGGCCCCAACTGATAGTGGTAGAACCGGTACTGGTAGTGTTCACCAAGAACTCGAGAAGGCCAAGTTTCCCGAGTTCTTTGGTGCCATGGATGAAACAACCACTGAGTCATGCTTGGAGAATATGGTGATGTGATTTTTACTTCACAACTATACCTTCAACATGAAGGTCTGCATGGTGGTCTTCCAGCTTAAGGTGAGCGCTCTTCTATGGTGGAAGACACTCATGCCGCAACTGAACATGGTCGTCGAAGACGTGTCATAGGAGTTGTTCGAGGAGAGGTTCTGGGAGAGGTATCTATCTGAGAAATTCATTGAGTGTCAACTCAATGAGTTCAATGCCTTGTGATAGGGTGATCATACTATGCCCGAGTACGAGGCCCATTTCATTGATCTTCTTCAGTATGCTCCACACCTGAATACCGAGAAGCTTAAGGTCAACAAGTTCGTGTTTGGCCTTAATATCAACATTCATGTGAAAGTGAGGATTTTAATTCCTTAGATATTGCACAATGTTCTCCATAAGGCTCTCATAATTGAGGAGGATCTCATCATTGGGGGTCAGAGCAAGAGTCTAGCAAGTCCGACGAGACAGGTGACATTTGGTGCACAACAACATTAGACACTAGATAGACATCTACCAGGGTATCGAGGCACTCCGAGATGATCCACATTCCTAACACCATGACGACCGAAGCCACAAAAACAGAGTCCCTACAGAGGGTCAGAGCACCAACAACAACGTCGACTGCAACAACTATAGTTCATACATGTTCAGCAGAACAAACCATGGTTTCATGCTGGTAGGCCGTCAGCTTCTACATTGGAGACGAAGAGTATTGGACTAGAGACTAGGTGTTGGATGTGTGGAGAGCCACATTACCAGTGTGACTTCCTAGTTGAGAGGGCCAGAGCAGCCAGATCAGCCTGACCCACTACCATAGGAGATTTGGGAAAGGCCCATCAAATTCATACAGTGGCGAATAACTGCCAGGTCAAGCACCAGTCTACTATGCTTGAGATATCAAGTACCATCGCTAACTGGACCCTTAGTATTTTTATAGATCCAGGTGATACAAATATTTTTATTTCTGGTGCAATGCTAAAAAAAGTTTGTTAAGAACCAAATATCAATATAGCATAGAAAATCCTCAGAAAAAGTACTCAACACCTTGAAAAACAGAGAATTTCAGATAATAAGCCTCTTCGAGGGGGCAACCTCCTTTTACCCCACTTAAATGTTCAAGTACAAGATGATTCAAAATGAAAATGTCTCCTTGGTATATATAGGAGACTAGGAGGTATGATTACAACTAATGGCCTAAAGC
>ML799067.1:183627-211495 GCA_009831015.1 Picea engelmannii | reverse complement strand
GAGGGGGGGGGGGGTCCGAAATGGTTTTCTTCCTCTGGAAGGTCCCTTTTTATATGTGGCAGCGATCTAATGGCCCCGAGTCCCGTCATCCCCTACTATCTGATAGACCTTCGTCACCTTTAGACATCACCAGCCACCTTTCCTGAAATAGTCACGTCCAATAACTACTGTCAGTCTTTCCCCCCCATTCGCTCGTGGCAAGCCCCCTCACTATGACCTTTACCTCTAATCAATAGGCACCACGTCACTCGTTAGTATCCCTCAGGCACCGTCACCTGCCATATCACACTCAATGCAATCCATTGGCCATTTATTACTGGATAACCTATCCGTTATCTAGCTGGCCTATCTCCCACACCCAATGGACACCCGTTTACTCAAAACTACCCTCTTTCTCCCTTTTCTCACCATTTACCACTCATCGCACCAGATATTTTTTCACACCATTTACTCCTCCATTACAGTCAGTTTCCCTCATCCACAGTCAGTCGCCCCCTCTAACGTTGTGTTTTCTTGCAGGTACTATTGCGGAAATGGCACCAAAGTCCAAACAAGCGGAGGGAGAGGAGAATCCATTTCTCTTGCCTCCTGTCGACCTTTACAGTATCCCACTGGTAGATAAAGACTGATTAATTGCAGATACAAAATGTGATTTTGATTTCGCATATCTTCAGTCATGGCTCAAGGAGGTCTTCTTGGACCAGAGCAATGAAATCAAACTCTGGGAGTCCAATTTACCCCTTTACCTCTTTCCTCAAATTCACCATTTTTCGGAGTTCACACTCAAGTGCCAAGCCCACTACATTCCCGAGCAAAGAGTCATCGTCTCCTTGTCCGGAGAGATTCTTTTCCTCATCTCACCCGAATCCATAGACTAGATGATGAAAATCCCCCGAGCAGACTCTGCGTCACCCTTCAACCTGGAAATTCTTATAGAATTATACCAGAAAATGACCTTCCCCCAAAGAGCTCAAATATTCAATCTTTTCCTTCCCCCATCCGCTCAATTTCCCTCCACAAATCATCCTTATCCGTCTTCCATGTTCTCGACTAAAGGAAACTAAGTCATCTCATCCCTTTGTGCTTTGTTAGGATACTATTCTGATCAGTGGGTAGATGGACCCATTCTAGGTTTTCTATCCATCTTCTCTACTGATGAAAATCCCACCACCGAGTTTGACTTCAGCACATTCTTGGCAGACAATATTCACGAACAGTGCGTGAATTTCGGCATGGAAAGCATGTTCAGATACTCATCGATACTATCATATTTGTTCATCTTCTTCCACGTGGATAAATTCGGCTTTTCCATGCAGAAGATGGATGGAGATGGTAGACCTCAGGAAGTCACAACATGGACCTCCTTGCTCAAGCACAACTCCACTGATTTCAGTTTCAAGGAGTTCATCGACCAATTCTACCACCCTGTGGTAAGCATGCTAGGTGGCAGGCCTGAGCCTCAGATAAATGATGAAGTTCAGAGGATCCTGCATATCTCAGACAACACAAAGACCAGGGATTGTTACTTGTATCAATATTACACCGAGATCAGAGTATACGAGTGCGAGTTGGCACCATATAAATTGCCCAAGTATCTGCTTGTCAGGATTTTTTCTTTGGAATATATAAGGCAAATAATAAATTCCGATGATATCCACTTTGTGTCGCTGAAGAAAAAGAATCATCTTAGAATCAAGGGGCAGATTGGCTCCTTCATCTGCAACAATCTTGGCTCCAGGGAAGAAGCAGACAGGATGTTGAGGGAAATGAAGTTCTCCATGAGTTTCCCATGGCATTATGATCCATGTGGGATCATCTCAGAGACGAGGGTGAAGAACAAAAACATCCCATATGTTCATGATTCCAGGCCTGAAGTAGAGAAGTTCGCAAATCAGACAGCCTGGGAGCCTAACACATTGATCGAAGTAGAATAGCAGGATCCCCTAGCTACTGTGTTACAAACAACCACGCCATAGGTCCCAAAAGATAAGAGGCCTAGGAAAGACTTATCTCCTCCTGTCACTGAGGTATCGTCCGAAGAATTCCAGCTACATACCAAGAGGCCTAAGACTTCATCAGTCCCTGGCTCGACCAGGGAAAAAGAAGCCCCGTCTACTATAGTGACCAAAGTTGGTATTCCACCCTTCAGTTCAAGCCTCCATAAGGTCATAACCCCAGCAATGCCAAAAAATTCTACAGATTCTCCATTGACCACCCAACCAGGCAAGGTGGCACCGAAGCTATGTATCTTCGAGAATTATGAGCTGATCAAGAAAAGGAACCAGACCCTGACTAGCAGTACTTGCGCCCAGTTCTAGAAGTAGACGTCAACTGCGCAACATAGGTTGCTATCGGCATTCGACACCGAGAAGGGTAGAATGCATATGGAATTCCTCCAGGAACAGGTACCAGATCCCAAGGTGATCACTGACTATAAAAGGGCCACCTTCGAATTCCAAACGAAGGACGTGCATCCGACCGATCAGATGGATCTACACAAGCAGACAGGGAAATGGTTTTCTATACATTGGTGCATGCTTCCACTTCTGCGTCCAAGTTGCAAGTGTCCCTGAACAATGTTCAAACACAACTCAAGTTGGAGAAGATATCATCCTTTACAAAGGACAATAGGATCAAGACTTTGGAAGAGCTGGTCCTCAAGATCGGTTACGATCCTTCAAACATGAAAGCAGTTGAGGAAATGATAAAGAAGAAGAATGCTGACATAGCCTCCTTGAGGAAACAACGGAATCTCCCACCCATAGAGGATTCACAGGCGAAGGAGATAGCAGAGAAAGAAGGAGAGAAAGATGAAATGCTCAAGTTGCTCATGGAGCATAATGCACAACTTAAAGAAATGGAAGATGATATGGAGAAGCTATTAAAAGAGAAAGAGAAATTGAAGCCAATGGAAGTCATTCCATTGAGTGCTATTCCAATTTTGGTAGTAAGCACAACATCAGTGACAGAAGTCCCATCCGCGACTCCATTGACATCCCAGAAGAAGACAACCGACCTGGCTAAGTCCATGGAAAAGATGAACCTATAGGAAACAAAGATCAGCAGGCTAAAAAAGGAGATTGAGAACCTTCAGGAACTCAAATCTTCCGTCCAGACCAGCCTCTCCAAGGAAAAGCAGGTGATCAATCAGCTTAAGCAGGAGTTACAATAGCTCTGGAAGTAGACAGTGGCAGGAAAGACTTTAGCCAAGGTTAAACAAAGCGTATGGACAAACATCACCGAGTCCATGAACGAGATATGGCCTATGATACAGAGTATGTTTGAGCAAAATGAATTGGTATAGAGAAGAAAACAGGCCATCGATAAGATCAAAGTAGAATTGGGAGACATGCCAACACATGCGAATGAGATCATCAAGTTCCTCAATTCTAAGACCAGGGAAGAACTAGAAGAGCTGAAAATTGAAGATAGAACAGAGACCATCCTTGAGGTCAAAAGAGTTTTGACCAAGAGATGATTAATGCTTCAGTTGGAAGGAAAGGTTCAGGCCATTTTCCTAGGGGTACAAAGATTCTTTAGTAAGATTGAGGCTCTATAGAAGAAAGGTCTCCCTGGTCTGAAGGTAATCAATGATAAATTGATGACACTCCCAGACTACAAGAAGAGATTGGTTGATGTGGCTAAGGACAGCTCAAAGTTTTCAGGAATTCGAGGGAGAATCACCGGCAAGGCATTTCTAGATGCTCTTCAGTGGGACATGAGTATCCAACATGAGATTTGATACATCTTCCTCACCAAGCCTACCTTCACCAAGTACACAGAAATGGACGAAGTGTATCGAAGGATACTCAAAGTCAACGTGCCTAGTCATCTCCAATGGGAGGAACTCTGTGATCTAATCGAGTAGCCGATGAGTTGTCCCAGTCCAGTCATTTGTCCAGTAAGATGAGGTCATGAAGAGGCTTCATCAATGTTCCACCCAGAAATCAGCCTGCAGTTACACCACATCATCAAGCAGTTCCTAGATTTAGGAAATTTGTTAAGTTAGTTAGGCTAAAAATAGATTTAGCACGTCCTGATCATTAATGACAGGATCGTTTGTAATTTGAGTTATAAATACGTCATCTTTCGAAGTATTGAGGGTTGTTGATCTTCACACCCTGACGCTATCAGATTGTAATATTTTTGAAGAAATCTTTCATTAATAAAAAGGAGGCACTTTTACAGGATTCTTGCGTGTATTCACTGGTGATGTTTTTCTCTCTAAGTTGAATGTTATTCTCGATTTGTTATCATACTGTTTCCTAAATCTAATCTTTAAGAGTAACGAATGTTGTAGGATTTATCTCGTATACCCTGTTTCTGACTCGAAAGATTTAAGTGTTTTATCTTCTGGTGTTTTCAATAAAGAAATTCTTAACTGCTTCTTTGTTGAAATTATCTTTCTCATCTTTTCTGCTATTCATCATTTAAGCTACTAAAGAATCCAGTGATTATATTATCTCGCCCTGTGAAACTTTTCCCCTTTGTGCTTCTGGTTTGTATTTCATATTTTACTCAAGACACAGACCCCATAGCCCAATAGATGTGTAGATTGTCTCAACCAACTCTACAAACATGACCGCAAAAACCGACTTATTTATTTACCTAGCCTAATATTTGAAATTTGAAACATAGCTAAATCATATAGAGAGATCCCTCTCTAAAGTTGGAAGGGCTAGATCCCAGCTTCAAAAGCAGTTGGATAAAGTTACATTTTGTGGATTTCTTCTGTGTCAACCTCTTGGAAATTTACAGAGTGCTAACATAGTGGCGACTCCATTGGGGAACAAAACATAAAAATTTATAATTTCATGTTTTCTTTCCCCTAAAAAGAAAGTTTGTTCCTAGAATATTGCAAATTCGAGAAGAAAGTAATGTTTAGGGGTTGATTAAAATTTGTACATATTATTTTCAGACTCATAAAACTAAAAATTATATATATAAAAAATCAAAAAGAAATCTGGCTCCCAAGAAAGTTTATACTCGATCTCATCTAGACCCAAAACCTGCGATAGTGACAGATAACCCAGAACAATTGTTCAAGAAAAAGACCGTAGCTAAAGGCACAGTAAGTCATACTCCCTTTCCTTTTCACGAGAGCTCGTTACCTTTCAAAACCCTGACTCTAACACCTTTTCCCAACAGAGCCTGGTTATAACACGGTCCGATAGTTTTGTGACTAGAATTATTTTCGACCCAACCATTTTACAACCCCGAACCCCTGAAGTTCTTTCTCCCACTGCTAAACCACAAACCACTCCCTCAGCGCTATCCAGTTCCTCCTCGTCCTCATCTTCAGTCACTACCTCACCGATAATCCAGTCTGTTATCCCACCTCCTCCACACATCATGGAAGCTCTATATGCTCCCTTAGTGTTGGATGCACCTCTTCATGCCATGCCCCAAGACTACCAAATGATATTTCCACAGTTCGATGCAACAGGACCTTTGAGTGCACAACAACACGTAGATAAAATGAATTATTATTATGATCTGCATGAAGTAGATGAAGCTGATGTTCAAATGAGATTGTTTGCCCAAAGTTTGACAGGTGACGTTAAAAAATGGTACAAAGGGTTGTGTGCTGCCTTAGTCCTTGACCTTACAACATTCCAAAGGAGTTTTCTAGACAGATGGGAGGTAAAGAAAAACCCTCTCCAATTTTTGTCAGAATACGAAAATATCAGAAGAAATCAAGGTGAGACAGTGCAAGATTACTGCACTTGTTTCAATAACCTATACAATACAATCCCAACTGAAATCTAACCTCCACAGGGTTTGGCATTGATAAAATTCCCTAATGGTTTTGATGCTGACATGTCATACCAACTAAGGGAAAGAAATTCTACCACCGTGGAAGACATGCAAAAAAGTGCAATAAGTGTGGAGGCCAATTTGTTGGCAAAAAGGGCACGTCAAAGGTCAGAGAGGAGAGTCACAATTAAATAAGAACCTTTCACGTCAACCTCAGATTCCAAATTGGATTCTTTGGCCAGAGCAATGGAAAGAATGATGAAAAGACTTACTGTGTCAGATAGAAATCCTCCAAGAGAAAACCCACCAGCTCCTCAGGTTCGAAATCCTAACTTTAGGAGAAACCCTCCTCAAATCAGACAAAGAGATCCTAGGGATCAAAGAGAGTAGAGAGGTCTAGATCAGCAGATCAGACCTCCCCTGCAAGAAAATTATGCTGACGAAGGGGAGGAAGTGATTGAGGAACTAGAGGATACTCACATAAATCTCATGGGCATTCATGATAACGAAGATATTTTCCTTACCCAAGAAGAGCAAGAACTTTTTCTTTTCAATCAAACAAAAGTAAGTGAAGAAGCCGAAGATGCAGAATAGCAGGCATTCGAAAACGCCATTTTGAAAGTGCACCGGCAGTATAATCTGCGGAGTAAAAAGATAGAAGGGAGTTCCCCAAAAAATACGATTGAAATGAAGAAGGTAATCAAAACCAAGAATGCCTCTGAGCCATCTGCTGATAAGATTGCAGAAAAGAACACTGTCGAAGTTCCTATGAAGAAAAACCTTACTATTCTGAAAAGATCGTCACAACCCAAAGTTTCACTTGTTAATCCACCAAGTACTTCTAGCCGAAGGAGTGTGGTGGACAAACCATAATTGATGAGTCAAGGCAGAGCTCCTACACCTTTCATCCTTGAGGGGGAATTAGCCAAAGTAAAAATTCCCATCCCACTTTCTGAATTGATGAACAAAGACATTTATCGCTCACACGTGATTAAAGAACTGACCATTGAACCTGACATAGGCATGAAAGCCTTAACCATTGGATCAACAAATCATTTAGATACCGTAAACCTGACAGATGATCAACCTAAACTTCTGTTCGAACCTGAAGTAGACGGCCTAGATGATAATGGTGATGTTGCTCCTTTTTACATCAGTCTAAACATACATGACCTTATCTTGCATAATGCTATGCTGGATTCAGGTGCTTCTCATAATCTGATGCCAAAATTAGTGATGGAGAAACTGGGACTGGAGGTCACCAGACCTTATAAAGATCTACATTCCTTCAACTCCAGTAAAGTAAGATGTATTGGTCTTATCAAGGACCTATGTATAACCTTGGTTCAGATCCCTGCAAAGAGCATGGTAATGGATGTGGTAGTTACAGACATCCCTATGAAGTATGGAATGTTTCTATCTCAGTCTTGTGGGGATAAGTTGAGAGGTACCCTGGAACTAGATATGTCTTATGCCACTATCCTAGTTTTCGGGCAACAAAGAAGGCTATACAGAGAAACATTGATGAAGTACATGGTCAGTAGCCAGGAAAAACTGCACAACTATCCTCTTTACTCTGCGCATTCTGACTTGGATTCTTTTATCTTGTACAATGATGGTGATACGGGAGAACAAGATACTAGGATGGAAAAAGATACATCTGGTTCGGATGAAGGCCAAGAAATCATTGAGGTAGCAAGGATGAAAAACGTGATAACTGAAGAGATACCAACAGATTTCTAGAGCATGGATTTTGATGGAGCAGTGAGCAAAGAAGGAGCTGGAGCAGGAGTTTGGCTGCATAATCACAGAAACAGGTATTCAGAAAACCATTCTTAGAAATTAAATTTCCAATGCACTAACAATATTGCCGAGTATGAAGCTTTGATGCTCGGTCTGAAGATTTTCAAAAGAGTTGGTGCTAAACAGATTATGGTAAGAGGTGATTCTAAGTTGATAATCAAGCAAATTAGAGGTGAGTACACTATGAAACACCCACGTCTTAGAGCTTATAGGAATGTTGTTCTTGATTCCCTTAGATGTTTCACTGAAGTTGACTTGCAGGTAATGCCGAGGGAACAAAACATTTTGGTGGACGGATTGGCTATGTCAGCAGCCACATGTAATATTCATTTACGCTCGACTCGCCCGTACATGGTAGAGGTGAAATGAAGACCAACCGTTCCCAACAATATCAGGTACTGGAAAGTGTTTGGTAATGATGATCAAATCGAAGACTTTCTGCAGTGTAAAAATGATTTTGAATGTACAAATATAGATTTAGAGAACGAAGATGAAAATGTAAATAGATCAGATTTTGAAATTGATAGTGTAAATAGCGTAGATTTAGGAGAATTAGGCGATGATGAGATGGAGGCCGATGTTTTACATTTGAAAATCAATGTTTTGCCTAGGGGTCTAGTTCCTTTAGAGAACTTGTTTTATTTTAATGATGTATCCAAGAAACTGAAAATCGAAGCCAATGGACAAGAGGTAGAAGACTGTAATATAGGGACCGAAGAGAAACCTAGGATAGTCAAACTGTCTAAATTATTACCCCCTGAGCAAAAAATCAAATACATTGAGTTGTTCAAAGAATATTTAGATGTCTTTGCATGGGGTTATGAGGATTTGAAAGCTTATGATACCAGCATCATGCAACACATGATTCCAATAAAAGAAGACCAAAAACTGTTCAGACAGAAACTTAGGAGGATAAATCCCAAGTTGCTCCCTCTGATAGAAAAGGAAATCAAAAAAATGTACGATGCCAAAATCATAGTCCCGTTGCATTTTTCCAAATGGGTCTCTAATCTGGTCTGTACACGTAATAAATCTCGGGAAATCATACTTTGGATAGATTTCCGAAATATGAATAAGGTCTCCCTGAAGGATAATTACCCCTTGCCAAAAATGGACCACATCCTTCAAAGAGTAGTCAGATCCAGTCGAATATCTCTGTTGGACGGTTTCTCGGGTTACAATCAGGTCCTCGTCCACCCAGATGACCAAGACAAAACCTCTTTCACCACACCATGGGGCACTTTCATGTATGTGAAAATGCCTTTTGGTTTGATGAACATTGGATCCACTTTCCAGAGAGCGATGGATATCGCCTTTGTGGAAGAATTGGGTAAGTTTATTGTCATCTATTTAGATGATGTAACTGTGTTTTCCTGATCTGATGATGAACACCTGTGACACCTCAGATGAGTCTTTGAGAAATGTAGAAGGTTTGGGATTTCTTTAAATCCTAAGAAAATCCTTTTCAAGCTAGAGGAAGGGAAACTGCTAGGACACATCATCTCCAAGGACGGAATCAAAATAGACCCCAGCAGAATCGAGGCCATACAAAAATTAGAACACCCAAGAAATATTAAAGAATTACAGTCTTTTATCGAGAGAATAAAATTTCTACGAAGATTCATTCCCAATCTGGCCGAGCTCCTTAGAAACATTACAAATATGCTAAAAAGAAATGTGAAAATAAAATGGGACTCTGAGTCCAGACAGTCTTTTGAACAAGTCAAACGAGCACTCACAGAGGCCCCTGTCTTGATCAATCCTGATTTTACTAAGGATTTCTATCTTTTTTCTTTCGCTTCCAAACATACTATAGCAGCGGTATTACTACAAAACAAGAGTGAAGGGTATGAACAACCCATATCTTTCTTTAGTAAAGCATTAAGAGACGTTTCTCTAAATTACAAGATAATGGAGAAACAAGCTTTTGCCTTGGTGAAAGCTATAAAAGATTTTAGGGTCTACATTCCCCATTCTCATACCATTGCATATGTTCCGAATGTGGTAGTAAAAGACATTTTGACCTAGGACAACCCGGATGGAAGAAGGAGAAAATGGATTGCTGTCATTTTAGAATACGATATAGAGATTAAGCCTACAAAACTAATCAAGGGTCAAGGCCTAGCAAAATTAATGGCTGAATCAAATTTCCATGCTCTTGACATTAATTTTTTAGCTGCAGCAGATGAATAGGGAGAGATGGTGACTCCAAGTGTGAGAGAGGTATTTTTCAACTCTCCATGGTAGGCAGACCTTATATTCATTTTGCAAAATTTACAAGCTCCCCCTGGTTTGACTAAGACTAAAGCTAGATTTTTAAAGTTGAAAGACTTAAAATTATGTATTCTAGAAGGCAATTTGTATTGGAAAGATCCTGGAGGCATTCTGTTAAATTGTTTATTGAAAGATGAAGCTGACAATGTGTTACAAGAATTTCATGCAGGAGAATGTGGTGGCCATCTGAACTGGAAGGTCATAGCCAACAAAATACTCAGAGATGGATTCTATTGGCCCGCCCTATTTGCCAATGTACATCATAAAGTGACTGCATGTCATCAATGTCAGTTGTTTGAAGGAAAAAGGAAACTCCTTCCTCTCCCTCTGAAACTGATCTCAGTTGAAGCCCCTTTCTAGCAATGGGGACTGGACTTCATTGGAGAAATACACTCCCCTTCTTCAGGCCAGCACAGGTGGATTCTCACTGCCACCGATTATTTTACCAAATGGACCGAAGTAGTACCAAGCAGGAAAGCCATTGACTCTGTTATTATCAAATTCCTTGAAAATAATATATTGTCTCGCGTTGGATGTCCTAGAAAGATTATAACTGATAATGCATTTTCTTTTCATTTGAAGAAGCTCATAGATTTCTGCAACCAGTATCACATTGGTTTGGGGCATTCCACATCTTAATACCCTAAGGGGAATGGGCTGGAAAAATATTCAAACAAAACCTTGGTAAATATCATCAAGAAAACGTTGCAGGAAAACAAGAAATCGTGGCATAACAAGTTGGTGTTCACATTATGGGTTGACAGACTGACCACCAAAAGGTCAATTGGTATGTCACCATACCAGCTGGTCTATGGCACAGAGGTAGTTTCCCCCACTTCCTTAGGAGTCCCTGTCATAAATTTGCTTCAAGATGTACAAGCGGAGCCAAATCACTCACAGAGAAGGATCAACCAGATGATCCATTTACACTAGTCTAGGGAAGAAGTTTTCAATAAGACTCAGGTAATCCAAGAAAGCATCAAGAAGATTTTTAACAAAAGAACCAAGGAAGATGATTTTGAGCTAGGAAATTTGGTGCTGAGATGGGACGCCAGAAATGAAGACAAGGGAAAGCATGGAAAATTTGACAGTCTGTGGAGAGGACCATACATGATCCAAGCATTCAAGGGGAACAACACTTTCTTGTTGAACAACGCTGATGGGACAGATCTGCTAGGAGGACCTATAAATGGCAGAATGCTGAAACATTACGTGCCACCTCAGGAGAGACTCAAGTTTTCACTCTCCATTGTACATACCATTTTTATTTTTACTTTTCTCCTGTATTTTCTGAGTGAATAACATTAGTCAGTTGGCTGAAGCCCGAAGAGAAGGCCCTAATCCGCTAACCACCGTTCTTCCAATTTTTGAGAATAAAGCTAATCAATCAACGAAGGCTAGTAGGCAAAAATTTTCAAAATGGCAGGAACCAGGATTCTTGTCACTTCACAGGGCAAGTACCATCCCCAGGTGGAGTTGTTGTTATCACCCTATAAGTTATAGGATCAACTGGCGACTGTGATATTATCTGTCTCTAGTGTTTTTGTTGACAAATGATTTTTCATTCTGCAAATAATTTGAAAAAAAAAGAAAGAAAAAAGAAAAGAAAAGAAAAGAAATAAAAAAAACAGAGCATAAAAGAATTTCAATAAAATCCCCATGCAATAATAGTAACTTGGTCCATACCTTTCAAGCATGGCCAAGTTCTTTTTAAATTGATGTTAATAGGGTAGTGAATGAGCTTGGATAAACAGTTTAATCTTAGCCAAAGTGTCTAGGTTAGATTAGTGAATAAATCTAGCCAGACTGTCTAATCTTGGTTAGATAGCCCCAGGGTAGAGTAAATTATTAACCCAACAGTCTAATCTGGGTTAATTGTCATAGGAAGCTAGGGTAGAATATAGGATAGTTGACTTGTCACTTCATTTTAATAAAACCATCTTGATGTAAATGTTGCACCATGTTTCAGATGCTTGAAAGATCGTCTGGTCAAGCCCCATGGTGGTGTCTACTTGAAAAACCTTGGAAAAACCTGTAAAATGAATTTATCCTAAGTTTTTCCCCGGCGCATGTGTTTTCCGCTCCCCACTTATGCCCCTTGCACATATCAATGGTCATGATCATGGTGCCCAAATATACGGTGGACATATCTTTACAGACCCCCCAGACCATTCTACCTTTAATGCAGGGGGGGTCTGGAATCACTGATAAGATCCTCGTGCATATGGACGGCCCAGGATCAAGCGCTCAGATCTACGGTCAACATTGGATTCCGACCCCCCCCCATCCATTCTGCCTTTAATGGAGGGAGGGTGGTCCAGAATGTGTGATAAAAGGCGTGCAAAGATCTACGGCTAGGAGACAAGCACTCATATCAATGGCTCAAAATGTTTTTTGGACCCCCCGACTGATCTGCTTTTAACTGCAGGGGAGGGGTCCAGAATGGTTTTCTTCCTCTGGCGGGTCCCTTTTTATACATGGAAGCGATCTAATGGCCCTAAGTCCCGTCATCCCCTACTATCTGACAGACCTCCGTCACTTTTAGACTTCACCATCCACCTTTCCCGAAATAGTCACATCCCATAACTGCTGTCAGTCTTTCCCCCCCATTCGCTCATGGCAAGCCCCCTCACTATGACCTTTACCTCCAATCAATAGCCTCCACATCACCCATCTGTATCCCTCATGCACCGTCACCTGCCATCTCACACTCAATGTGATCCATTGGCCATTTATTACTTGGTAACCTATCCGTTATCCAGCTGACCTGTCTCCCGCGCCCAACAGACACTCGTTTACTCAAAACTACCCTCTTTCTCCCTTTTCTCACCATTTACCACTCATCCCACTAGAGATTTTTTCACACCGTTTACTCCTCCTCTACAGTCAGTTGCCCTCATCCACAGTCAGTCGCCCCCTCTAACGTTTTGTTTTCCTGCAGGTACTGTTGCAGAAATGGCGCCAAAGTCCAAACAAGCGGAAGGAGAGGAGAATCCATTTCTCCCACCTCTTGTCGACCTTGACAGGATCCCACTGGTAGACAAATACCGATTAATCGTAGATAAAAAATGAGATTTTGATTTCGCAGATCTTTAGTCATGGCTCAAGGAGTTCTTCCTAGACCAGAGTGATGAAATCGAACTCTGGGAGTCCAATTTACCCCTTTACCTCTTTCCTCAAATTCACCATTTTCCGGAGTTCGCACTCAAGTGCCAAGCCCACTGCATTCTCGAGCAAAGATTCATCGTCTCCTCATCCGGATAGCTTATTTTCCTCATCACACCCGAATCCATAGACCAAATGATGCAAATCCCCCGAGCCGACTCTGCGTCACCCTTCAACCTAGAAATTCTTACAGAATATACCGGAAAATGACCTTCCCCCAAAGAGCTCAAATATTCGAACCTTTCCTTCCCCCATCCACTCATTTTCCCTCAACAAATCCTCCTTATCCATCTTCCATGTTCTCGTCTAAAGGAAACCAAGTCATCTCATCCCTTTGTGCTTTGTTAGGATACTATTATGATTAGTGGGTAGATGAACCCATTCTAGGTTTTCTATCCATCTTCTCTACCGATGAAAAGCCCACCACCCAGTTTGACTTCAGCACATTCTTGGCAGACAATATTCACGAACAGTTCATGAATTTTGGCACAGAATGCATGCTCAGATACTGATCGATACTATTACACTTGTTTTTCTTCTTCCAAACGGATAAATTTGGCTTTTCCATGTAGAATATGGATGGAGATGGTAGACTTCAGGCAGTCATAGGATGGACCTCCTTACTCAAGCACAAATCCACTGATTTCAGTTTCAAGGAGTTCATCGACCAATTCTACCACCCTGTGGTAAGCATGCTAGGTGGCAGGCCCGAGCCTCGGATAAACGATGAAGTTCATAGGATCATGCATCTCTCGGACAACACAAAGACCGGGGATTGGTACTTGTATCAAGATTTCACGGAGATCAGAGTATACAGGTGCGAGTTCGTACCATATAAACTACCCAAGTATCTACCTATCAGGATATTTTCTTTGTAATATATAAGACAGATAATAAATTCCGATGATATACACTTTGTGTCACTAAAGAAAAAGAAACATCTTAAAATCAAGGGGCAGATTGGCTCCTTCATCTACAACAATCGTGGCGCTGGGGAACAAGCAGACAAAATGCTGAGGGAAATGAAGTTCTCCATGAGTTTCCCATGGCATTATGATCCATGTGGGATCATCTCAGAGATGAGGGTGAAGAACAAAAACATTCCATATGTTCATGAGTCGAAGCCTGAAGTAGAGAAGTCTGCAAATCAGACAGCCTGGGAGCCTAACACATTGATCGAAGTAGAACAGCAGGATCCCCCGGCCACTGTGTCACAAACAACCACGCCACAGGTCCCTAAAGAGAAGAGGCCTAGGCAAGAATTATCTCCGCCTGTCACTGAGGTATCGTCCGAAGAATTCCAGCTGCATACCAAGAGGCCTAAGACTTCGTCAGTCCCTAGCCTGACCAGGGAAAAAGAAGCCACGTCTACTACATTGAAAAAAGTTGGTATTCCACCCTTCGGTTCGAGCCTCCATAAGGTCATAACCCCAACAATGTCGGAAAAGACTATAGATTCTCCATTGACCACCCAGCTAGGAAAGGTGGGACCAAAGCTGAGTATCTTCGAGAAATTTGAGCCGATCAAGAAAAGGAACTAGACCCTGACCAGCAATACTTGCGCCCAGTTCTGGAAGAAGACGTCGACTGCGCAAGATAGGTTTGTATCGGCATTCGACACCGATAAGGGAATAATTCATATGGAATTCCTCCAGGCATAGGTACCAGATCCCAAGGTGATCACTGACTATAAAAGGGCCACCTTCCAATTCCAGACGAAGGACGTGCATTCGACCGATCAGATGGATCTTCACAAGAAGACAGGGGAAATGGTTTTCTATACGTTGGCGCATGCTTCCACTTCTATGTCCAAATTCCAGGTGTCCCTGAACAATGTTCAAACACAACTGAAGTTGGAGAAGATATTGTCCTTTGCAAAGGACAATAGGATCAAGACTTTGGAGGAGTTGGTCCTCAAGATCAGTTACGATCCTTCAAACATGAAAGGAGATAAGGAAATGATAAATAAGAAGAATGATGACATAGCCTCATTAAGGAAACAACTGAATCTCCCACCCACAGAGGATTCGCAGGCAAAGGAGATAGTAGAGAAATAAGGAGAGAAAGATGAAATGGTCAAGCTGCTCATGGAGCAGAATGCACATATTAAAGAAATGGAAGCTGAGATGGAGAAGCTATTAAAACAGAAAGAGAAACCGAAGCCAATGGAAGTAATTCAATTGAGTGTTATTCCAATTTTAGGAGTGAGCACAACATCAGTGACAGAAGTCCCATCCGTGACTCCATTGACATCCTAGGAGAAGACAACCGACCTGGCTAAGTCCATGGAAAAGATGAACCTACAAGAAACATAGATCAGCAAGCTAAAAAAGGAGATTGAGAACCTTTAGGAACTCAAATCTTCCTTCCATACTAGCCTCTCCAAGGAAAAGCGAGTGATTGATCAGCTCAAGCAGGAGTTACAACATCTCAGGAAGAAGATAGTGGCAGGAAAGACTTTGTCCGAGGTTAAAGAAAGTGTATGGACAGACATCACCAAGTCCATGAACGAGATATGGTCTATGATATAGATTATGTTTGAGAATAATGAATTAGTATAGAGAAGCAAACAGGCCATCGAGAAGATCAGAGTAGAATTGGGAGACATGCCAACATAGGCGAACGAGATCATTAAGTTCCTCAATTGTAAGACCAGGGAAGAACTGGAAGAGTTGAAAATTGAAGATAGAAAAAAGACCATCCTTGAGGTCAAAAGAGTTTTGACCAAGAGAGGATTAATGCTTCATTTGGAAGAAAAGGTTCAGGCCATGGACCTAGGGGTACAAAGATTCTTTAGTAAGATTGAGGCTCTACAGAAGAAAGGTCTCCCTCGTCTGGAGGTAATCAATGATAAATTGATGATGCTCCCAGACTACAAGAAGAGATTGGCTGATGTGGCTAAGGACAACTCAAAGTTTGTAGGCATTCTAGGGAGCATCACCAGCAAGGTGTTTCTAGACGCTCTTCAGTGGGACATCAGTATCCAACATGAGATTCAATACATCTTCCTCACCAAGCCTACCTTCACCAAGTACATAGAAATGGACGAAGTGTATCGAAGGGTACTCAAAGTCAATGTGCCCAGCCATCTACGATGGGAGGAACTCTGTGATCTAATCGAGTAGCAGATGAGATGTCCCAGTCCAGTCATTTGTCCAGTCAGATGAGGTCTTGCAGAGGCTTCATCAACGGTCCACCCAGAAATCAGCATGCAGTTACACCACATCATCAAGCAGTTACTAGATTTAGGAAATTTGTTAAGTTAGTTAGGCTAAAAATAGATTTATCACATCCTGATCATTAATGATAGGATCGTTTGTAATTTGAGTTATAAATACTTCATCGTTCAAAGTATTGAGGGTTGTTGATCTTCACACCCTGATGCTATCAGACTGTAATATTTTTGAAGAAATCTTCCATTAATAAAAATGAGGCACTTTTACAGGATTCTTGCGTGTATTCACTGGTGATATTTTTCTCTCTAAGTTGAATGTTATTCTCGCTTTGTTATCATACTGTTTTCTAAATATAATCTTTAAGAGTAACGAATGTTGCAGGATTTATCTTGTATACCCTATTTCTGACTCGAAGGATTTAAGTGTTTTATCTTCTGGTGTTTTCAATAAAGAAATTCTTAACTGCTTCTTTGTTGAAATTATCTTTCTCATCTTTTCTGCTATTCATCATTTAAGCTACTAAAGAATCCAGTGATTATATTATCTCGCCCTGTGAAACTTTTCCCCTTTTCGTTTCTGGGTTGTATTTTATATTTTACTCAAGACACAGACCCCATAGCCCAATATATGTGTAGACTGTCTCAACCAACTCTACAAACATGACAGCAAAAACCAACTTATTTATTTACCTAGCATAATATTTGAAATTTGAAACATAGCTAAATCATATAGAGAGATCCCTCTCTGAAGTTGGAAGGGCTAGATCCCAGCTTCAAAAGCGGTTGGATAAAGTTACATTTTGTGGATTTCTTCTGTGTCAACCTCTTGGGAATTTACAGAGTGCTAACAAGACGAACGAAATGACAAGTTAGTTCCCAACTTCTTCCATAAGGTCCTCCAAAAATTCCCTATGAACTTTGTATCTCGATCCGAAACGATGCTCCTTGGCAATCCATGAAGTCGAATGACCTCTTTGAAAAACAGGTTCGCAATGTGAGTTGCGTCACTGGTTTTCTGACATGGAATGAAGTGTGCCATCTTGGAAAATCTATCCACCACCACAAAGATTGAATCAAAACCTCTTTGTGTTCTTGGCAACCCCAATACAAAATCCATGTTGATTGCATCCCATGGCCTCTCGGGTATTTGCAATGGTTGATAAAATCCCGCATTTTGCTTTCTTCCCTTCGAATGCTGGAAAATTCTACATCTGTCCATGAATCTTTTGACATATGCTCGTATTCTCAGACAAAAATATGACTCATTCAACTTTGCGAATGTCTTGTCGTGACCAAAGTGCCCTACCAATCCTCCATTGTGTTTCTCGTTCAACAGGTTCTCCCTCATGGAGCATTTCAGAATACACAGTTGATTACCTCTAAACAATAATCTTTCTTGGATCATGTAGTCTATCCACTGGCTTCTATCCCTGAGAATTGGATTCTCAACTTCTTCATACACTTCTTTAAAATCTGGATCACCAACATACATGTTCCTGAGATCATCAAAACCCAACATTTTGACTTTGAACTCCTGCAGCAACAAACACTTCCTGCTCAAAGCATCAACAACTTTGTTAGCGGTACCAGAAATATGTTTAATCACAAAAGTGAAATTTTGCATATACTCAACCCATTGGACATGTCTCTGATTCAACTTTTCCTGTTGAGTCACAAACTGCAATGCATGATTGTCACTGTACAATACAAACTCCTTCGGGATCAAGTAATGCCTCCATTTCTTCAATGCTTGTATGATAACATATAATTCCTTATCATAAGTGGAGTATTTTACTTTCACTTCATTCAACTTCTCGCTGAAGTATGCTATTGGCCTGTCTTCATGACTCAAGACTTCCATGATTGCAAATCTGCTTACATCGCATTTCACTTGAAATGTTTTCTTGAGATATGGCAACACCGAACTGGTTGTTTCGTGATCTTCCTCTTCAATAGATTAAAACTCTTCTCAGCCTCTTCAGTCCAGTGAAAATACTTGTGTCTTTTCTTCACTGTATCCATCATTGTTGCACTAATGCCACTGAAATTCCTGATGAACTTTCTGTAGAAACTAGAAACTCCGTGAAAACTTCTCACCTTGAAAATATTCTTCGGTGATGGCCAATTCTTGATCACCTCCACCTTATCTGGATCCATCCTCAACTCATTTTCTGAAATAACAAACCCCAAGTAAATGAGCTCCATCTTCATAAATGAGGACTTCTTCATGTTTATCAACATCTTCTCCTGCCGAAGTTTCTGCATCACTATAGCCAAATGCTTCAGATGCTCTGCCACTGTTTTACTATAAACTAGTATGCCATCCAAATACACAATGACAAATTTTCCGATGAACTACCTTAGGACTTCGCTCATCAACCTCATGAAGGTACTCGACGCATTGGTTAATCCAAATGGCATAACAAGCCATTCATACAAACCCTCATTTGTTTTGAATGCTGTCTTCCATTCATCACCTTCTCTCATGCGGATCTGGTGATAACCGCTTTTCAAATAAATCTTTGAAAAATACTTTTCTCCACTCAAGCAATCCATCAGATCATCCATCCTCGGCGATGGAAACCTGCACTTGATGGTTATCATTTTGATCGCCCTTGATTCAATACACATCCTCCAGCCTCCATCTTTCTTCGGACTGAGTACTGTTGGAACAACACATTGACTCAAGCTTTCCCTGACCAAACCTTTGTCCAACAAATCCTGGACTTGCCTTCTGACCTCTTCATTATCTTGCGGCGTCAATCTGTATGTGGCTTTGATTGGAAAACTAGCTCCTGGTATGAGATCAATATGATGACTCACACTTCTAATTGGTGGCAACGAACGATATAATTCGTCCACTACAATGTCAGCAAACTCTTCTAGCAGTTCCTGAATCTCTTCCGGTAAATCGTCCACTCTCATGCTAGTCAGAACAATCTTTGGTTTCCTGAACACAATGAACTATGGATCCTCCTTCTTCTTAACCTATGTAAGAATCTCCTTCCCACTCATGAGAAGTATTGTGTTGCTTACTTCCGGCTTCACATCCTTATCCTTGATTGGAAGTAACATGTGAGTCCTCCCATTCTTCTCTAGGGTATATGTGTTCATTCTCCCATCATGAATCACATTCCTATCATATTGCCATGGTCTTCCCAGCAATAGATGACAAATATCCATAGGAATGAAATCACACAAGATCTTATCATTATATCCTCCTATCTTGAATTCAACTAAACATTGTCTAGTGATAGTTACCTTATGTCCTTTTTGTAGCCACGAAACTCTGTATGTGTTGGGATGATCAGTCGTCTCCAACTACATCTTATCTACCATCTCTGTAGAAATGAGATTATCTGTGCTACCACTGTCTATGATGACCTTGCATACCCTATCCTTGGTCTTGCAAGTTGTCTTGAAAATTCTGTTCCTTTGGACTGAATCCTCCACCTCTTTCTCAGGTGTCAAAAGGACTTTTCGCATCATCATTGATCTTTCGCCTTCAACATCTTCTACCTCAACATCCCGCCTCTGTGCCTCGGTGATGTGAGCTTCTCCCCCTTATTTCTTCTTATCTGGACACTCATAGGACTTGTGGCCATTCTTTCCACATGTGAAGCATGTGATTACTCCACCTCTTCCTCTTACTCTACCTCTAGTATGAGGAAAAGTGTTATTGTCAGCGTAATCTCCTCTATGCTCAGTATGTTGCCCTCTCTGTGAGTTTCTTCCTCTCTCTATTCGAGTCTGAGGTTTCTTCCAGGCTTATCTGGGCTTCTGATATTTATCTTGGGAAACTGGTTTGCCTCTGGGATGACTTCTGCCTCGGCCTCTCTGACTCTGCTTTCGGCTCAGCTTCTCCTCAGCTTTCAGAGCCATCTAATAAGCATATTCCACCATTCGTATGGTTACCATGCTCATCTCATCCTATATGTCATATCTCAGGCCATTCATGTATCTGGAAAATTTTTCATCATCGCTTTCCCGATGACCTGCCCTGATGTTCAACTTGTAGAATTCCTCAGTGTATTCCTTCACTGTCATCATCTTCTGTCTCAGGTTCTACATTCTCCTGAACAAAGTAATTTGGTAATATATGGGAATGAATTTTGCCTTCATCTTCGTGATCATTCTGTCCCGGCTCTTAATATTTTGCTTTCCCTTGCAGCATCTGTCAGCTTGTATTTCATCCCACCATAATGTTGCATGTCCTTTCAATCTCGTGACAACATTCTTGAATTTCTTGTCCTCTTCGACATCTTCATAGTCGAAGTATGTGTCTAGAGCTCTAATCTAGTCTAGAATCTCCTCTGCATCCAAGTTTCCCTCACAAACTGGGATGCCCATCTTTTCTCTTGCACCCATCCTGGAAATAGCTCTGATCAAATGTTCATTTGATGCATCTTTGACTGCAACTTCTTCTTCTCGTTAAGCCTTAGCTTCACTTTCAGAATCACTTAGATCCCCTGCACTGACTGCGCATCTTTGCGCTATATCCATGTCTTCGATTCTAGCTCGTAGATCACAGATCTCTCTCTCCATCACTGGATCTATCATCTTCCTGCCTCTTCTTCTCGACATTTTCCTATCCTCTAGATTGGGTGTTTGCATGTCCCTTCTCCTTGGAGGCATGGTGAATTCTCTTTCTCTTCTACATAAAGAAAAGAATATTTTTGTGCTCTGATACCAGACTGATGTCGACACACGCTCCCTACACAACCCACAGGTCGGAAGGTCCATGTCATCTCCGGATCTTTCTTCCAACACATCCCGAAGAACTCTAACTGGTTCTTCTATTTCCCTATCGGGAAATCTACACCCACAACAATATTCGCGGGATCCCCTCTTTACACTTAGGAGATTAGACTTCGTGACTTTGCAAGGTCAGTGGTTGAGCATTGGACTCTCGAATCCCCAAGACCCGACAACTAGTCAACGCTTACCTTTTCCTATCAGGGGTTTCCCTATCGCGATTTCAACACTCGCGATATTGAACACTTTGTTTCACCGACTCCTGAATCCCGATACACCGAAACTCTGACACACGCATGAGTTTGACCCTTCACATCACTTCACCTTATCGGTACTTCGGGGTTCACAATATCGCGAATCCTGATGTAATTACTTCGGGACTTCTCGCTGAGAATCCCCGATATGGTGTGCCACCTGTCCACTTGTCGATTCCTGTGGTCCCACACGGTTCTCTTAGCTATCGGGATATCGCGTTCCATGATTTTGCGATTCCCGTTGCAGTGTTCACGGGACTTCAACCCATGAAACTCCGATATACGAATTCACGTGTAAATCCGATGGCCCTTGTGGCTCGGATCTACGGTCCTAACCCTCCTGAGCTTCAAACCTCTCAAGAATACACACTATATCTCCCCTACTCCTCTGTGAGATTTGATGGCTCAAAGAAATTCGCAGATTCTCCTCGGAGAATTCCGACTGTCTGTTCCTCCTTGGCGATTCTTGCAAATGACCAAGTGTTCCTATGCAGAACTCGTCCACCTTCACGCAAAATTGCGATGCTTCTTACACACTTCTAGTCACATCTTCCCTACACTGCCCTTCAACGATTTTGAAGGCTATATCCTTCCTGATCTTTTCTTATAACTCTGAGTTTTAGAAAAGACTCTTGCGTGCACTCCTTGCAGCAACCTTCAAACACTTCCAAGTGTTAAATCCTTTCCTTCGACTCTGCGCACACCTACAACAACAATCTCTAAACACTTCACTCAGGTTCGCAACCATGAGACTTCACTCGGCCTGTGCACTCCTTACACGGCTCCTATGCCTATATGCACTTCAGAGTGAATGAGAACAAAAGCTATCTCTATTTGAACCCTTTGTCAACGCACTCCTTGCGGACAATTCGACTGCACTCCTTGCAGGAACCCTTGTTCAGATAGAGAAACAATTGAAACTCATTCCTACTCCCTTTCAGACTTCAAACTCAAACATGAAATCATATACACAACATATAAAGAAAATGTATAACAGGAAGCAAACATTCATGATCATATCATTCAACATCAATACACAGAGAACAAACACAAACCATGAATTTGAATCAACCTCTTCCTATTAATCCAAATATCTGTACATGGGTGTTCTTACACAACTCTCTTCTTCTCCTATGCTCCAATGCTTTATAATTTTCCATTATGTTATAATACACAATGAGGGTGTCTATATTCCATTTCCCTCTTGCGCTCTAGAACTGTCTAATCTTAGAATTAAATTCTATCTACCTGCATTAACTACTTTAAATGCCTTCTACCTACTAAGGATGAGAGAAAATCACTCAAGGTCCAATTACATAATACAAGTGCGCTTCATTTAATTGCTACATTTAAGCTCCCGCAACAACTCCAAGAGAAATTCAAAATTTGTGCTGGCTTGTCCAGTTGTCCTTCGCTTTCGCGCTGGCTCGCTTGATGTAGGTGATGCTCCTGCATCATCAAGGATATTATGTAATGGCCTGCGTCAACAAATGTCCCACAAGTGCATAGCTTCATGGGTTTAGTGGGAAATGATCAGTGATTCGTCAACAATTTTTCAAAGATAGCCAATTCGATTAAGAAATTGCAGAAAAAAAAACAAGAATTTTTTATGGACCGAGAAATGCACAGAATCATTTTGAAGGCTCAAGGACCTATTGAAAACAACTTCGATACTAAAGGTCCCTGACATGGACGAGGACTTCTTGGTATGCACTGATGCATCCAAGGAAGGCTTGGACAGAGTCTTTATGCAAGATAATCGAGTGATCGCTTACATATCAAGAAAGTTAAGAAGGCATGATGAGAACTATGTGATGCATGATTTGAAGTTGTTATCCATTGTGTATGCCCTGAGAGTTTGGAGACATTACCTAATTGGGTGGAAATTTGAACTAAAAATGGACCACTATGGTTTACAACACACTTTTACGCACGATAAATGCATTGGTCGGAACTGCTTGGCAAGTACAATTTCAAGATTACCTACATAAAAGGAATAGTGAACATAGTGGTTGATGCATTGAGTCGGAAACCATGCATATTTTTAGTGATACCTCTTCAGATGAATATACTTGAAAAGATTCTAAATATACAGCATGACGATGACTGGTATAAATAGGTTAAGGAATTTATTAGAGAAAACACCATGATGGTATCAAAATTTGAGGGATTTACTATGGACAATGACGGATTAATGAGATATAATAACTAGATTTATGTACCTCCCAAGGACATGTTGAGAAGTTTGATATTAAATGAAGCTCATAGAGCAGTGTACATGTCTCATCCAAGAGTCATGAAGATGAGGGAAGACCTTAAACCCTTATTCTTCTAGAAAGGAATGAAGGTGGACATAGTAAACTACATGGCGAGATGTCTAGAATGTCAGCAAGTGAAGGATGAACATAGAGATACGGTATGATTACTACAACCACACACTATTCCATAATCAAAATGGGAGGTCATTTCTATGGATTTCATTGTTGGATTTCTACTGATGACAAGGAGACACAAATTAATTTTTGTGGTAGTTGACACTCTAACGAAGAGTGCTAATTTTATCCCTATGCATATGGCATATCAAGAACCTGCCATAGCTAGAGTTTTCATCAGCGAGATTGTGAGGCTACATGGGGTGCCTAAGAGGATCTTATCCGATCAAGGATCAGTGTTTACAAGACGATTTTGGACTAGTTTCCAAGAGACCTTGGGAACCCAACTTAACTTTAGTACTGCATATCACCCGGAGAAAGACGAGAAGATTGAACAAATGAACCAAATCTTAGAGGACATGTTGCGTATGTACATGATGGACCAACAAAAACGTTGGGAATATTTTTTTCCACTGGTATAATTTTCATACAACAACAATTATCAAAGCACCATTAAGATGGCGCCTTTCGAGTTTCTTTGCAGGAAGTCATGTCAGAAGCCTTTGATTTGGGATCGTCTTGAGGATAGGGTCCTTATAGGGCCATAAGAGATCCAAGAAATGAAAGATAAAAAATAAAAATAAAAAAGGATCAAGGAAGTGCATGATCAACATAAAATTTATGTCGATGCGCATCATATCGACCGTAGTTATGAAGTTGGCAATCGAGTCTTCTTGTAGGTGAAACCACACAAGAGTTCGATCAAGTTTGGAAAGCGTGTTAAACTCTCTCCTAGGTTTGTGGGAAATTTCGAGGTTGTGGAAAGGAAGGGGCCCCTTGCCTATCGACTAGCCTTTCTTGATTCTTTGAGGCATATGCATGATGTTTTTCAAGTATATGTTTTAAGACCTTATGTTAGTGATCCTATGCATGTGATTGACTTGAGTTATTTGCAGGTATCAGACGAGGGTGCACTCACGGCGGAGAAAATACACATTCTATACCATTGCATTCGAAAACCATGACGTCGAATAGTCGATCAGGTCAAGCTCTAGTGGGACAATTATAGTCTGCACTTGACTACCTTGGAGGACACATATCATATACGTCAACAGTTTCCATTTTTTTTTATAACTAGACATTTAGATATTGTGATATACTTTATTTCTACAATTATATACTATGACAGTTCAAGACGAAGTTTGAAACAAGAGGGAGTGTATGTAACATCCTTCTCTTACATGGACCTGATGTGACTTATTCTTTGGGGACACTTGCATGCAAGTGATCCGGTTCATTATATGATTCATTGTTTCGCTTATGGATTATGATGAGGTGGTGTATATGATGATGTGTATTTTATTATATTGTATTGACATGTCCTATTGACTAGTTTTCCTTGAGTGTGAAGGACTCTAGAATGATTGAAGATGTTGACGGCATCGATGTACCTCCTTGGACTCTGGATCGATTCAGGGAGTGGAGTGTTATGGTGATGGCGATAGCTTCTTAACGAGACTCACATTTGGATTAAAGGGGTCATGGAAGGCAACCAAAAGTATTGAAGGAGAGGTGTGGAAGCAACCCTACCACTTCGTATTATCACTCATGTCTTGGCTCGAGCTATAGGTTAACGATTACCTAGTTCAAGAGATCCACAATCTCATGAGGGCAGACTGAGACAATCGCTCATGAATATTCTAAGGGGCATGCAATAAGGAAGGGTCATTATTCCTTAGAGGCCATTAGTCTCTTGCAAGGTCACCCGACAGAGTATTGACTCCAGGGGAAGACGTCTACCAAAATCAGTAAAAAAGTGAGTGGCACCCATAGAGCACGCAGTGCATCTTGAAGGGCATGTCACATAAATGAAGGATGAATGCAAGAGAGTGGCACCCTTGGAGCACGTAGTGCGTATTGAAGGGAACGTCATGGTTTTAACACTGGAGAATCAATGAACCTAGGTACCTATAAAACACTATCTCATTTTAACCTGGTCAACCTTAAGATAATTGTTGCATGAGTAAAGTTTAAAAATTATAAAAAAATTCCCTCAAAATAAATTTTGCTGAGCCTAGTTGAATTTAAAGCCTAGGTCTAAGAAGGACATGAGAACAAAAATTTAATTAAGCAAGTAGTAAAGTGGGGATGAAGAAAATGGTGGTAAAAAAATTAAATTTATAAATTAATGGAGGATCAAATTAATTAAAAAACTAGTTTTTGGCTAAATGCAAGTTGGTAATTTAGAACTTAGACCCAAAAAAAGGGGAAATTTAAATACAAAAGGAATGTGGAACATAGAAGGGAATCTAGTCTAAAGAACTTTCCAAATTCAAACTCAACTAAGCTTTAAGAAGGACGTCAGTCATTAAGGGAATGTGAAGGAATAAATGGACATCAAGGAGCGTTTGTAGGAACTCTTTTAGGTGCGTAAAGGAATTTGGCAATTTAAATTAATTAATTAAATGAATTTCTCATGCAACTAAGGGATCAGGTGACAAGTGTATTGGGGAGAATTTTCCTAATTAATTTTTAATAAAAAGAAATTAATGTGCGTTTTGGCAAGAAGTCACTAAGAAAACTCTATAAAAGAAATGGCGGAGGAGGAGAATTGATCATGTCTGGTATGCATAAGGTTATGTTGTCGTATTTTACTCTTGACTGATTTCTCTTGTGGGAATTGGGATACCTCGCTCGGATAGAGAGTGGTAGATCGACCTTGTGAAGGAATAAAGAGACATCAAGGAGCATTTGTAAGAATGCTTTTAGGTGCGTAAAGGAATTTGGAAATTTAAATTAATTAATTAAATGAATTTCCTGTGCAACTAAGGGATCAGGTGACAAGTGTATGGGGGAGAATTTTCCTAATTGATTTTTAATAAAAATAATTTAATGTGCATTTTGGGAAGAAGTCACTAAGAAAACTCTATAAAAGAAATGGCGGAGGAGGAGAATGGATCATGTCTGGTATGCGTAAGGTTATGCCGTCGTATTTTACTCTTGATTGATTTCTCTTGTGGGAATTGGGATACCTAGCTCGGATAGAGAGTGGTAGATCGACCTTGCGAGGCGAGCTGGAAGCTAGTTTTCTCCGGTTTGTGTGGATGGCCCATTTCCGGCTCAGGGGGCTCAGGGGGAAGAACAGTACCCCTAGCATTGGCTAGGAGGTATCTATGAGGTCTCAGCGGTTAGAGATCAGTAGTTGGTCGGAGCGCAAACGCGTGACGACTTCGGATTCGTCATGGTCGGTCACAGTATTCCGAGTAAAACTGTTAATTGTATTGTGATTAAATTTAAACTCGCATGGTTGTGATAGTATGATGACGTCTTATTGTCATTAGTTTTATGGAATATGTATTTTTATGATAATTGAAAAGATGGATTTGGTGGATCTTCGTATATTTGTAATCTGGATGATCTGTTTCTAGTAGTGTGTTAGTTTTCATTTCGAGTTGTAGGTTTTCAGTCTAATTATATTTAGTTATCACATAATGCAACATAATGTAGGGATTTAGTTGTAGGCATTTATTATATTTAGTTATCACATAATGCAACATTTGTTTGCACTGATAGGTATCGTGGACATACATAAGATGTTTTCGACTTGTGAATTTAAAATGTTAACAAGGGAGATTATCTTCTGGATCCCAACGATTTCAGTCATAGTGCCCAGAAGTAGATTCGTGTTCATTTAAACTTCTTTCATGTGAAACTTGCATGAAATCATGCWTGCATAGTCCGTATGTTACCGTGTGCAGAACACTGCCCAATCAGATTAATAATAATTTATTATGCTTTTTGCAGTTCACTATATGTTAGAAAACGGTTTTGATGGATTTGGTCTTCAACCAAACTATAATGTGTTAGCAAAATATTTTGATCCTCCTAGTTATACATGTTCTCTAATGTTAACTCTTAAAGGAAGAGATGTGCATAATTTGTTTTTCATTACAGGAAATCTTCATAGAATGCTTCACGTCAAGCCTGGAAATAAAATTCTTTCTTTTTATGATGAAGGGTTGTAATGGACGACATGGACCCTTAAGGTTGCATGTTTTTTTTTCTTCCTTTACACGTAGACACTTAGACACGCTTTTTCTTCCTCTAATCCTTTACACGTAGACACTTGGTGCCCAGCACACGTGCACCTCTTCCTTCTCATTGTTTTAATCTCAGACTAGTCACGCCCAGGTCAGAGTCACTCCAGGTGGGTTTCCCTTCGTTCCACCATTGCATCTTTTCGTTTCCTTCCCCCAGCGATTGACAATTCTCCTTACCGTATAGAGGGTATATTTTTCCTCTGTGTATGATAG
>ML799067.1:129818-155570 GCA_009831015.1 Picea engelmannii | reverse complement strand
CTTCTGCTGCCTCTAACGTTTTGGCCTCCATGTTTTGTATCTGACCATACTCATCCTCTTCTTCATCATTTGAAGTGACCTCGATGTTATGTACCCATCCTCATCCCATGCACTTGTGCGAGGGATTCCATGGATCCTTGCATGTGAAGCAGAGTTGCTTCCTTCTCAGTTCCCTCCTGGTGTTGTCATCTATTCTACCACATCCCTTGTCATAACCCTTAGGGTCATGTCCTCCCTGGTTTATTGGAGGCCTTTGGTCTCTTCCACCATTGTTAAGAGGTGGTCTGGGTATGAATTTTGGTTTAGCAGCTGGAACTAGATCCCTCATCTTCCAAATGGCTTCCTGTAGGCTGGTAGGCTTGAAGGCTTTAACCCAACCCTTCAAGGGTTCCATCAATCCTTTTGTAAAGAGAATCATGAGCCTGGTTGGGGACATATCTTGCACCATCACTGCCAACCTATGGAACTCATCAATGTATGCCTCAGCTGTACCTATTTTCTTGAGTTGGGTGAGCTCCCGGAAATGTAACTCAGGATCTCCTAGATCAAATCTATCAATGATCCTCTCAGTGAATTATTTATAGGATACAATCTGGTTGTGGCCGAGTGTGGTGAGCCCATGGTACCACCAGTCGTGGGCCTTTCCATCCAAGTACNATCTCTCATGGGGTTAAGCTGCAGGTAAGTATCCATCTTCTGCACCCATGCTTGTGTTGTCATCTTAGTCATACCATCAAAGTATGGAATCTCTATCTTCCCTGCCCTTCGCTCAATCTCAAAGCTTCTCTTTTGGTTCGTCCTAGGCTGGTTTCTAAACCCGAGTTGA
Source organism: Picea engelmannii (assembly GCA_009831015.1). Lineage (NCBI taxonomy): Eukaryota > Viridiplantae > Streptophyta > Pinopsida > Pinales > Pinaceae > Picea > Picea engelmannii. Next base: position 154,744 of record ML799067.1, on the reverse strand, counting down.
CAATACTAGTCTAGGGACATCTGTCTTTGAACTTTCATATCCAAGCTATAGTATTCCCTGGTACTCCTGGCTAATTGTTCCACAAAATATTCAACCTGTTCATGCTGCCCTTGCTCATCTTTGAATGTGGGCATGTATGGTCTAGGGTTAGCTCTGCTACCTGAGTGTTGGCCTAGCAGTTCATTCGTGAACACTGGCACGTATGGCCTATGATTGGTCTTGCTACCCATCTGCCCATGGAACGTTCCACCTCCAAGACTTCCTTCGGATGCCGATGCTTTCTCCGGGTTATATCTGACTTCCTCATGGGTTCCACTGGACACTCCATCCTCCTTATTCCCATACGTATCGGGATCTTTGCCTCGATGGGTTACTTGCATCAGAAGGTTAGTTATCCTAGTTTGGTTCTCATTCATTTTCTATAGATTCTCATCAAATTTCTTCAAGGTTTCAGAGATTTCGGCCTGTCCCCTTTTGTTGGTTTCCTGATACTCATCCAACTGCTGGACCAATGTGCTTTCTGTGTGGTTCATGTTTTTCTAGAACTTACCAAATTCGTCTACTAAGAGAGCCAAGCCCTGAGGCTCATGATCGTCTCCTGACCCTTCCATTTCTACCTCTGTTTCACTGTTGTTTTTCTTCCTCCGACCCATAACAATTCCACTGTACTTCTGCATGCACCGATCTCTCCACAGGTTTGGAGGATTGAGGCTCTGATACCACTGCAATGATCCCAAGACAAATTCTTTCTTGGAATCACTAACTACTACTAATTTATTGAGTTATTAAGTGCATACAAGATTCATCGACACATGGAGATCACAATATATTCAAGATGCAGAAGCACAAGCAAAGATCTGACCTTTTTATTATGAGCAATGTAAGATCAATATAATAGATGGCCGATCTGGCATAAACCTCAGATGGTCGTACAATAAATACATATGATTTGCTACAAAATGCTCCCGACAATACAAAATAAGCCTCCAAAGGTTGGATATACAATGAACACTGAATAAAGAAGATCTGAGCCATACTAATGCTCAACCTCCAAGCTGGAAAGTGCCACATCCTGCTAGAATGCTGAAGCCCTCAATAATTCTTCCCTGCTACAGAAAAGTGTCCAATCATCCCGAGAAATATGCCAAATGATATATCGAGCCACTGTAAGGACAACCAAGATGTCCAAATTCCCAAATCCACTCTCAAGCCCCGTAGATCTGAATTCTCCACTGAATGGTGCACCCCACTAGATGACTGAAACCCTAGATGGTTCGTCCCTGATGAAGGAGGCCTCCAAATGCTCTGAAACTCTCCAAGAATATAGATCGGGCTATGAGAATCCCGTGGGACAAGTTTCGGACTCAGATCTCCCTAGATATGAGTTTTACTGAATCACAAGATGTCCCCTATGGCTCCAAGATGTCCCAATCTTCAAACAAATGTAGAATGATGATAACCCTCCAGAAAATCCCTCAAACTTATGGTCCTGCCCCTGCAAACAAAACCCAACTGTTGGAATGGCCCCAGGCCCTCAGGATAAGTTGGATCGAACCTTCCTCTAGATGATGGTGTGCCCTTGCTAGAAACACAAGAACAATACGACTTGCTACCTTCTAAAGTGCTAGATGGAGATGGGCTGAGACTAGAATGGTGTAGAGGAGTCTTTCATCCCCGAGACCAAGCTATGGAACAAGGTGAGTGGATATTTCACCACTGATTTTCTCACAAGGGTTTGTACAACAAAACTCCCAAACTGAATGCTCAAGAGAAATAGAAAATGCTAATCCAAAACCATTATGAGTAATAGGTGCACCCCAACCTCTTACTTATAATTTTCCTTCTAATTCTTTGTTGAGTTAGGTTAACTCCCAGGGTTAATCTTCTATTCTTCTATTGAGTTATCTTTTACTCCTTTATCCTTTTCCTTTCTTAAGTCAACCTAAAAATATAACTTTTAACTTCTTGACATTCCCCCCCCCCTCAGTGTGAGACTATGACATAGTGGGGGTGCCCAAGCCACTGAGTCTCCTCATCACCTCTCTAAGAGGTGGGGGACATTACAAGGTACCTAGGTTCATTCACTCACCAGAGTTAAAATAATGACGTTCCCTTCAATACGCACTACGTGCTCTGAGGCTACCACTCTTTTGCATTCATGTTTCATTTATGTGACATGCCCTTCAAGATGTACTACATTCTCTAAGGGTGCCACTCACCTTTTGATTGATTTTGGTAGACATCTGTGCTTGGAGTCAATACTCCGTCAGGTGACCCTATTGGAGACTAATGGCCTCTAAGGAATAAGCAACCTTCCTTACTGTGTGCCCCTTAGAATATTCGTCAGCGAATATCTCAGTCTTCTGATGCAGGAGCATCTCTCCACGTTAACGAGCCAGACAGCCAGCCACGTCAAGCGTGTGCATTCAAAGCTGAAGAGAGAGGCACAGTCCTCATTTAAATCTAAACTGAATGTAATTAAATGTTTAAGTTGTTGAGCTGGGAAGTCGTGCCTTTTTGCAGGCATTAGGTAGATCGGGCTTTAATGTTTGTAAGGCTGAGATCTAGATCTGATGTGGACTAGACAGCCCATTCAATGTAATTAAATAGGGTAGGTATATTGGAGGGAAGAGCTTGAAGATCCCCCTCAGGTAAAAGAGATTTCCTATCTCATTTTGTAGTAGTTAGTGGTAGAGTTGAGTTGTAGAGAGATAGAAGAGAATCTGCGTGTAGAGAGCAGAAGAGAGAAGGAGCCGAGACCTTGTTATAGGCCGTGCTCAGGAACACCTTGTATAAACATGCATTTCCTATTTTAATACAAACAGAGTAGTTTTTCCTGCATGTATTCTGTGTTGAATGAATGTCTGTGAGTGTTCCATTGTATGCTATGAATGTATGTTGTTATCATGCATTTGCAGAAGTGTGTTTGATTTCAGGTGAAGGTCTTTGAGGCTTCACACTAGGAGGGTGTGACAAAACACTGCACGTTCTGATAGCTGTGCACAGAGGATGCATTTCTGAATACTGCGGGTTCAGACAAAGACGTGTTGTGGCACAAGAACTGGAAATCAACGAATCGGGAGAAATACCTCAAGGTTGTTGAATACCTTGGAGGCAAGGCTATGGAGGAAGAACATAGTTGCAGACAGAAGATCTGAGGAGTTCTGTGAAGCTCTGCCAAGTGGGCATTGAGCATATGCACCATGGTGCATTGGGAAGAACTATGTTGTGAGTTCAAGGAAGAAACAGAATCACTGAGGATTCTGTAGAGCTCTGCCAGGTGGGCATTGAGCACAGACACAGGGTGCTGAAGAAGAACTTTTTTGTGAGTTTAGACAGACAGAACTAGAATCACTAAGGATTTTGAGAGCTCTGCCAGGTGGGCATTGAGCAGGTGCATAGGTGCACAGAAGAGTACAGAACTACTGGAAGTTCTGGGAAAGGACATTCTGCCAGGAGGCATTGAGGCATTGTGCAGACATGCACATAAGAGAAGAGAACTCTTTGAGTTCTAGAATCAGAGGAAGAATCCATTGAGGGATCTTCACAGGGTTGTTGAACACCCTGCAGGCTCAACAAGAGTTTTCTTGAGTGAGGGATAGCCAGAAGGGCATCCAAACATTCTCCATTTGCAGGAGAAAGGAAAAAGGATAAAATCCCTTAGGGGTCTGAGCATTTGAGAATCTCAGGAGAGACATCACTGTGTGTACGTGAAGACTCTACAAGGGCGTAGAAGCCAAATAATTCCTTGGGGATTCAAGGAGAAAATCTTAGGAGGAATAGCATCATCAAGAGCGCAGGCAAGGAATCGAATTCGTGGAGATCGCAGAGGAAAAGGAAGACAAAGGTTGAGGCCTTTGAGTACTTGGAATTCTTCCAAGTGCAAGAAGAGAGCGTAGCAGCTCAGGAGGAGCAGCATTAGCCATTAGATTGGCCGATAGATTCTAGACCGTTGGATTTTCCCACATGCAGACAAGAGCAAGAGGAGAGCATAGAAGAGGAGATAGTCAGTCATCGAATCTCACTCAGATACCCATCATCCATTGGATCGGGTGAAGGCGCCCAGAGTTTAGCCTCTGGAGTAAGAGCACAGGAAGAATGGATATGAACCGTCAGATCTAGAGCGAATTACCCGTCAGTCGTCATATCTGACAGGACCTGCACAAGGTTTACCTCTATGAACAGGAGGTTGAAAATCTCGACAAGAGGCGTGGCCATCAAGATATCGACATTCGGGATATTGTAGTTTTCGAGGTCAAGAAAGTCGGGAAATTTCAATTCTTGAAATAGCGATATTGCATCAGGGCTGTCCATTTGTCGGGACATGTGGCGGAGATCCAAACTATCGAGGGAAGTCCCGATAGAAAAGTCAAACCGACGCATTGGAGATCCCGTGGACAAAGGGTTTGGGAAATCCATAGTGAAAACCCCAATAAATTTAGAACCGTCCATCCGTCGGGATAGGTGGCAGAAATCAAGAGCCCGTCGGCATTTCTCATATCGGAATATCGGGATTCTTGAGGACGAGAGGAAATTGACATTTAGAGTTGCGAAATCGTGAGAGGCCACAGAACCATCCATATTGAGGGGACGTGTGGTAGCGATCAGAGCCATCGGGGAAGTCCCGAAAGGTTGTCGTCCATTGGCATTACGGGGATCGGGAAATCGGGAATCCCGTGGATAAGAAGTCCTTGCAATTCGGAATCACGAAGCCTGAAATTGCAACAAGGAGGGAAGCACCATTTGAGGGGCCAGCTGTTGGAATAGAAGAGAATCAGGATTTAAGGGATCGGTAGTCTCGTGGGTAGATGCATTTCAGCATTTGAAACCCCGAAGTCCTAATAGGTGGTATGACTGCGGTCATATAGAGGGACGTCGTATGGACCCAAGAGTCTAGCCAAGGGGACTAGCAGGAGTTGGATCATATCGGGATTCGGAGGATCATGGATCTTGAAGGCAAGTGAGGTTCGACACTTGAAAGTCTCAAACCCCGATAAGAGGATATAAGGTTGCGGTCTTATGGGAAGTGGTCATATGGACCAGAGCATAGCCAGGAGGGGCTAAGGCCGGAAGTGAGAAAATCGAAGAATCAGAGTTCATGAGTTCAAGAGGATAGGAACTCTTGATGTCGGGGATCACGAAACCGCAAAACCAAAAACTGAGTCGGGGAAGATCACGATCAAGTGTAGAGAGCCGTGTGGGTGAAATAGTGGACCTGTGGATTGGGTATTCATCAGATATTCCAGTAGGGAATCGGAAGAACTTCTTCGGCTCATGAATGAATGAGAACGATCCTATGAGTAGGAGAGCATGAGGTGGTGGTCGCATAGATTCTTTCATCCTGCATCAAGTGGTATCAGAGCTTGATTCTTGCTTGTATATTTTAGGCAAGGGAGGCACAAGAGATAAAGAGCACTTTGATATGCATCAAGTGGTATCAGAGCGGGATTATGTTTGTATATTGCAAACAGAGGAGAGAAGGGAGAGGACAAAGAACTGGAGACTCTGTGGCGATTGTTTGCAGGTAGGTAGCAATCATGAAGGCAGTCAACAGGACTGTAGGATGAAGCTGGTAACACTCTTAGGGTGGAGTGACAGCAACAGGTTTGCTAGGAGAGCAGATAAAGACAACACCATGGTTACTTAAGACCATAGCCATGCTGGGAGGAAGAGAAAGGCATAAAATCTTGCAGAAATGGATAAAGAGCTCACTGAAATAAGAGAAGACATAGAAAAGCTTGAACTGTGGATGCGGCAAGATAAGAAGCCAAGATGGGTATATGAATGGCCCATGAGGAAGGAAAAAGCAAAATGTCCAGTCAAGGAGTTGATGGTCAGAAGACAACGCAGGCTATTAAAATGATGGTTGAGGTATGCTGAAAACCTTGACAGACCTTAAGAGATGGTTCAGATATGTGAACCAGAGACTAGGATAATTCTCGGTGAAGAGAATGAAATGGGATCAACTGAAGATCTCAAGAACTACCAGGAGGGAAGAGAAGAAATTCCAGTTTGCTAGGTGGGAAACGGGTTGAGATCACTGCGGGATCTCATGGACTGTCAGGAGGACAGCCAAGGAATTTCACATTGCCATCTGGGCCATGAAATGAGGTCACTGCGAGATCTCAAAGACTGCCAGGAGGGTAGCGGAAGCATCTTAGATTGCCAGGTGGGCAGAGATGAGCATTTGATACTATCTGAAAGTCTCATGGACTCAGAGGTGAGTTCAATTCAGCAAGGGTTGCTGATGAAGATGGGATCAGATGATCTCATAACTTGCCAGAAGGGCAGTGAACAGATCCCATATTGCTAGGTGGGCAGGGATGAACAGGTGAGTTTTGATCAGCCAGAAGAGCTGATAGAGCAGATGAGACTGTATGAGGGTCTCATAAATTCAGAGATAAATTTGGATCAATAAGTGCAACTGGCAAAGGAGGAGGATCTGAGGGATTTTCTGATGATTTGGGGAATCAATATATTCCTACCATTCACTGAGGAGGAGGTAGAAGTCTATATTGCAGATGGTGCAACAACAACAGAAGAACAGTCGGCTGAGACTGTCCAGAGAGAGGAATTGGAGAAGACTTTGGAAGCTTCCCAAACAGATGGAGAAGATGACGAGAATTCTGAGGAATGGCTCATTATTTTCAACCAAGAAGCTGAAAGAGTTGTAGTATTGGAGTTGATATCAAAAGAAGAAGAAGGAGAAGACGAGAAATCTGAGGAATGGCTCAACATTTTCAGCCAAGAAGCAGAAGAGACTGCAACATGGGAGTTTGCAACAGAAGAAGGACAAAAGCCAGACAACATTTGTTTTTCTAATTTGTGGGAACAAATTGAAGCCCTGGAGAGAAGGGTAGTGGTGCAAGGCATGCACATCCAACAAGTGAAGTTGGAAACTGATGAAGGAGGCATGGGAGATCATGATGATCTGCTCATGTGCCAAAAAAAATTGCAGCTTAGGAGACTGCATGAGCAGAGCCAACCATGGGAGCAGCTGGACGAAGTGATCGAAGAGATCATGGAGCTGATGATCCGATTAGCAGACACTATCACCAAGGAGAGGCTGAACAGGAAGAAGGAAGCAATAGTAGCAGCAGCAGCGCAGAAGCAACAACAGAGTGGAGCGAATGAACAACTCCAGAGGATGATTTGGGATCCAGCAGGATTCCCACAGCTGAGATGGGAAGCTCATGAGTAGGAGCTCATGAATTTTGCAGTTGAGGAGTATGATGCAGGAGCATCTCTCCATGTCAGCTAGCCAGCCAGCTAGCCACGTCGAGCGCATGCATTCAAAGATAAAGAGAGAGGCACAATCCTCATTTAAATATGAACTGAATGTAATTAAATGTTTAAGCTGTTGAGCTGGGAAGCCGTGCCTTTATGCAGGTATTACGTAGATCGGCCTTTAATGTTTGTAAGGCTGAGATCTAGATCTGATGTGGACTAGACAACCCATTCAATGTAATTGAATAGGGTAGGTAGATTGGAGGGAAGAGCTCGAAGAGCCCCCTTAGGTAAAATAGATTTTGTATCTCATTTTGTAGTAGTTAGTGGTAGAGTTGAGTTGTAGAGAGATAGAAGATAATCTTCATGTAGAGAGCAAAAGAGAGAAGGAGATGAGACCTTGTTACAGGCCGTGCTCCGGAACACCTTGTATAAACAGGCATTTGCTATTTTAATACAAACAGAGCAATTTTTCCTGCATGTATTCTGTGTTGAATGAATGTATGTGAGTGTTCCATTGTATGCTATGAATGTATGTTGTTATCATGCATTTGCAGGAGTGTGTTTGATTTCAGCTGAAGGTCTTTGAGGCTTCACACCAGGAGGGTGTGACAGAACACTGCGGGTTCTGATAGCTGTGCATAGAGGATGAATTTATAAATACTCTGGGTTCAAACAAAGACGTGTCATGGCACAATAAATGGAAATCAACGACTCGGGAAAAAGACCTCAAGGTTGTTGACTACCTTGGAGGCAAGGATATGGAGGAAGAAAACAGTTGCAGACAAAAGCTCTGAGGAGTTATGTGAAGCTCTACCAAGTGGGCATTGATCATATGCACCATGGTGCATTGGGAAGAACTATGTTGTGAGTTCAAGGAAGAAACAAAATCACTGAGGATTCTGTAGAGCTCTTTTAGTTGGGCATTGAGCACAGGCATAGGGTACTGAAGAAGAACTCTGTTGTGAGTTCAGACAGAGAGAACCAAAATCACTGAGGATTCTGAGATCTTTTCTAGGTGGGAATTGAGTAGGTGCATAGGTGCACAGAAGAATACATAACTACTGGAAGTTCAGGGAAAAGACATTCTGCCAGGAGGCATTGAGGCATTGTGCAGACAGGCACAGAAGAGAAGAGAACTCTTTGAGTTCTGGAATCAGAGGAAGAATCCACTGAGGGATCTTGATAGGGTTGTTGAACACCCTGCAGGATCAGCAAGAGGTTGCTTGAGTGAGGGATAGCTAGGAGGGAATCCAAACATTCTCCATCTGCAGGACAAAGGAAGAAGGATAAAATCCCTTAAGGGTCTGAGCATTTGAGAAGCTCAAGAGAGACATCACTGTGTGTAAATGAAGACTCTGCAGAGGCGTAGAAGCCAAATAATTCCTTGGGGATTCAAGGAGAAAATCTCAGGAGGAATAGTGTCATCAAGAGCGCATGCGAGGACTCGAATTCGTGGAGCTCGCAGAGGAAAAGGAAGACAAAGGTTGAGGTATTTGAGTACTTGGAATTCTTCCAAGTGCAAGAAGAGAGTGCAACAGCTCGGGAGGAGCAACATCAGCCGTCGAATTGGCCGATAGATTCTGGATCGCCATATTTTCCCACATCCAGACAAGAGCAGGAGGAGCACATAGAAGAGGAGATCATCAGTCATCGGATCTCACTCAGATACCCGTCAGCCATTGGATCGGGTGAAGGCGCGTAGATTTTATCCTCTGGTGTAAGCGCATAGAAAGAACGGATCTGAACTGTCAGATATAGAGCTAATTACCCGTCATCCGTCGGATCTGACAAGAGCTACACGAGGTTTACCATTGTGAATAGGAGGTTGAAAATCTCGACGAGAGGCGTGGCCATCGGGATATCGGTGTTTGGGATATCAGAGTTTTTGAGGTCGAGAAGGTCGGGACATTTCAAGTCTCGAAATAGCGATATTGGATCAGGACTGTCCATTTTCCGGGACACGTGGTGCAGATCCAGACTATCAGGGGAAGTCCCGATAGAAAAGTCAAATCGGCGCATCGGAGATCCCATGGACAAAGGGTCAGGGAAATCCATAGTGAAAACCCCGATACATTCAAAACCGTCCATCCGTTAGGATAGGTGGAAGAAATCAAGAGCCCGTCGGCATTTCGCATATCGGGAGTCTAGAGGACGAGAGGAAATTGACATTTGGAGTCACAAAATTGAGAGAGGCGATCAGAACCGTCCGTCTTGAGGGGATGTGTGGCAGCGATAGGAGCCATCGGGGAAGTCCCGAAAGGTTTTTCGTCCATCGGCATTACGGGGATCGGGAAATCAGGAATCTTGTGGACAAGAAGTCCTTGCAATTCGGAATCATGAAGCCCGAAATCGCGACAAGGAGGGAAGCGCCATTTAAGGGGCTAGCTGTCGGAATAGCGAAGAATCGGGATTCGAGGGATCAGTAGTCCCGTGGGTAAATGCATTTCGGCATTTGAAACCCCAATTTCTTGAGAGGTGCTATGATTGCGGTCATATAGAGGGAGTTCGTATGGACCCAAGAGTCTATCCCAGGGACTAGCAGGATTTGGAGCATATCGGGATTCAGAGGATCGCGGATCTTGAAGGCAAGTGAGGTTCGACACTTGAAATTCTGAAACCTCGATAAGAGGATATAAGGTTGTGGTCTTATGGAAAGTGGTCATATGGACCAGAGCATATCCAGGAGGGGCTAAGGCCAGAAGGGAGCACATCAACGAATCAGAGTTCATGAGTTCAAGAGGACAGGAACTCTTGACGTCGGGGATCATGAAACCCCGAAACCCAAAACTTAGTCGGGGAAGATCACGGTCAAGTGCATAGAGCCGTGTGGGTGAAATAGTGGACCTGTGGATCAGGTATTCATCAGAGATTCCAGCAGGGAATCGGAAGAGCTGCTTCGGCTCATGAATGAATGAGAATGATCCTATGAGAAGGAGAGCGCGAGGTGGTGGTCACGTAGATTCTTTTGTCCTACATCATCTTCGCTCATGACATTATGGATCTCTCAAACTAGGTAATCGTTAACCTATAGTTCGAGACATGGCATTAGTGATAATAGGATGTGGTAGGTTTGCTTCGACACCTCTCCTTCAATATCTTTGGTTGTCTTCCATGACCCCTTTAATCGAAATGTGAGTCTCGTTAACAAGCTATCCTTGGCACCATAACACTCCTCTCCTTGACATGATTCAGAGTCCAAGGAGGTACGTTGATGCCGTCAACATCCTCAATCAGTCTAGAGTCCTTCACACTCAAGAAAATCTAGTCAATAACACTTGTCAATACAATATAATAAAATACACATTATCATATACACCACCTCATCATAATCCATAAGTGAAACAATGAATCATATAATGAACCAGATCACTTGCATGCAAGTGTCCTCAAAGAATAAATCACATCAGGTGCACGTAAGAGAAGGATGTTACATACACCCCCTCTTGTTCCAACTTCGTCTCGAACTGTCATAGTATATAATTGTAGAAATAAAGTATATCACAATATCTAAATGTCTAGTTATCAAAAAAAAATGGAAATTGTTGACGTATATGATATGCATCCTCCTAGGTAGTCGAGTGCAAACTATAATTGTCCCACTAGAGCTTCACCTGATCGACTATTTGACATCATGGTTGTCGAATGTGATGGTATAGAATGTATATTTTATCCGCCATGAGCGCACCCTCATCCGATACCTGCAAATAACTCAAGTCAATCACATGCGTAGGATCACTAACATAAGATCTCAAAACATATACGTGAAAAACATCATGCATATGCCTCAAAGAATCAGGAAAGGCTAGTTGATAGGCCAAGGGCCCCTTCCTTTCCACAACCTCAAAATTTCCCACGAACCTAGGAGGGAGTTTAGCACCCTTTCCAAACTTGATCGAACTCTTGTGCGGTTTCACCTGGAAGAAGACTCGATCGCCAACTTCATAACTACGGTCGATATGATGTGCATCGACATAACTTTTATGTTGATCGTGCACTTCCTTGATCCTTTTTTTTTTTTTTTTCAATTGATATTTCATTTCTTGGATCGCTTCTGGCCTTACAAGGACCCTATCCTCAACACGATCCCAAATCAAAGGCTTCTGACACGACTGCTTGTAAATAAACTCAAATGGCGCCATCTTAATGGTTCTTTGATAATTGTTGTCGTATGAAAATTCTGCCAGTGGAAAAAAATATTCCCAACGTTTCTATTCGTCCATCATGTACATATGCAACATGTCCTCCAAGATTTGGTTCGTTTGTTCAGTCTTCTCGTCTTTCTCCGGGTGATACGTAGTACTAAAGTTAAGTTGGGTTCCCAAGGCCTCCTAGAAACTAGTCCAAAATCATCTTGTAAACACTGATCCTCAATCGGATATGATCCCCTTAGGCACGCCATGTAGCCTCACAATCTCGCTGATGAAAACTCTAGCTATGTCAGGTTCCTGATATGCCATATGTACAGGGATAAAATTAGCAGTCTTCATTAGAGTGTCAAATACCACAAAAATTAATTTGTGTCTCCTTGTCGTCAGTGGAAATCCAACAATGAAATCCATCGAAATGACCTCCCATTTTGATTATGGAATAGTGTGTGGTTGTAGTAATCATACCGGATCTCTATGTTCATCCTTCACTTGCTGACATTCTAGACATCTTGCCATGTAGTTTACTATGTCCACCTTCATTCCTTTCCAAAAGAATAAGGGTTTTAGGTATTCCCTCATCTTCGTGACTCTTGGATGAGTCATGTACACTACTCTATGAGCTTCATTTAATATCAAACTTCTCAACTTGTCCTTGGGAGGTACGTAAATCTGGTTATTATATCTCATTAATCCGTCATTGTCCACAGTAAATCCCTCAAATTTTGATACCATCATGGTGTTTTCTCTGATAAATTCCTTAACCTATTTATACCAGTCATCATTGTGCTGTAGATTTAGAATCTTTTCAAGTATATTCGTCTGAAGAGGTATCACTAAAAATATGCATGGTTTCCGACTCAATGCATCAACCACTATGTTCACTATTCCTTTTATGTAGGTAATCTTGAAATCATACTCACCAAGCAGTTCCAACAAATGCGTTTGTCGTGTGTAAAAGTGTGTTGTAAACCATAGTGGTCCATTTTTAGTTCAAATTTCCATCGAATCAGGTAATGTCTCTAAACTCTTAAGGCATACACAATAGATAACAACTTCAAATCGTGTGTCACATTGTTCTCCTCATGCCTTCTTACCTTTCTTGAGATGTAAGCGATCACTCGATCGTCTTGCATCAAGACTCTGTCCAAGCCTTCCTTGGATGCATCAGTGCATACCAAGAATTCCTCGTCCATGTCAGGGACCTTTAGTATCGACGTTGTCGTTAATAGGTCCTTGAGCCTTCGAAATGATTCTGTGCATTTCTCGGTCCATAAAAAATTCTTGTTTTCTTTCTGCAATTTCTTAATCAGATTGGCTATCTTCGAAAAACTATCGACGAACCACTGATAATTTCCCGCTAAACCCATGAAGCTATGCACTTGTGGGACATTTGTCGATGCAGGCCATTAAATATATCCTTGACCTTCGCTGGATCCAAAGAGATACCTTCGTCAGAGATGATCTGCCCTAAATAATGAATCTTCGATTGATAAAATGATCATTTTGAGAGTTTCCCAAACAATTGGTTCTCTCGTAGACACTGTAGTACCAAGCACAAGTGTTCGTCATGTTCTTCCATCGTTCGAGAATATATCAAAATTTTGTCAATGAATACTTTAACAAACTTGTCCAAGTATTCGTGGAACACCCCATTCATCAAACTTATGAATACCCCTAGGGAATTTGTCAGTCCAAACGGTAAAAAAGTAAACTCGTAATGTCCAAACCTCATCTTGAATTCATTCTTAGGAATTTCTTCATCCCTGATCTGTAACTGGTGATACCTTGATCTCAAGTCAATCTTTAAAAACATTGTCGCTCCCTTCATCTGATCAAATAGATCGTCTATCCTCGGCAACAAATATTGGTTCTTGATCGTTGCCTTGTTCAATTGATGGTAGTCAATGCAGAGTCTCCATGACCCATCCTTATTTCGTACGAAAATGACAAACACACCCCATGGTGACACACTAGAATGTATAAGTCCCAGATCCAACAACTTCTTTAGTTGCATTTTCAACTCTTGTAATTCATGGGTCGACATATGATAAGGTGCTATTGATATTAGTTCATTCCTAGGTTTTAAGTTGATGGTAAATTTCAAATCCCTCTTAGGTGGTAACCCTGGTAACTCCTTTGGGAATACGTCTGCAAATTCTTGAACTACCAAAAGGTCTTCTAGTCCTTCCTCCACACCCTTTTCATTCAACGCAAGGATCACATATATCTTGCTTCCTTGCGCAATCTCTTCCAAAGTCCTAGGGAAGAGATGAACCTCAGAGAAAATCCCTGGTTCCTTCCTACAATCACTCGTCTCTGTCCCTCATCACCAACCAAAATCAATCGTTTTATATTACAGTTGAGTATTGCCTCAAGCGATTCCAACCAGTCCATACCGATCATGATTTACATGTTGTCCTTCGTGACAAAATCTCCCAGGTTAAGGCAACAGCCTGTAACCTTTCCTCCAACCTTCTGTTTGGCTCCCAAAGCCATTTCTACAAAGATAAACTCGTCCTATTCGACTACCTTTACCTTAACTCTTTTTAGCGTTGCACTAGAAATAAAAAAATTTGTATCACCTGTATCTATAAAAATACTAAGGGTACAGTTAGCGATGGTACTTGAGCTCTCAAGCATAATAGACTAGTGCTTGACCTGACAGTTATTCACCACTGCATGAATCTGATGGGCCTTTCCCAAATCTCCTATGGTAGTGGGTCAGGTTGATCTGGCTTCTCTAGCCCTCTCAACTAGGAAGTCACACTGGTAATGTGGCTCTCCACACATCCAACACCCAGTCTCCAGTCTAGTACTCTTGGTCTCCAAAGTAGAAGCTGACGGCCTACCAGCCTGAAACCATGGTTTGTTCTGCTGAACATGTATGAACTATAGTTGTTGCAGTCGACATTGTTGTTGGTGTTGTGACGCTATGTAGGGACTCTATTGTTGTGGCTTTGGTCGTCATGGTGTTAGGAATGTTGATCATCTCGGAGTGCCTTGATACCCTGGTGGATGTCTAGCTAGTGTCTGATGTTGTTTTGCACAAAATGTCACCTATCCCATCGGTCTCGCTAGACTCCTTCTCTGACCCCCACTAATGAGATCCTCCTCAACTATGAGGGCCTTCTAGACAACATTATGCAACATCTAAGGAATTAAAATCCTCACTTTCTCACGAATGTTGACATTAAGGCCAAACACGAACTTGTTGACCTTAAGCTTCTCGGTATTCAGGTGTGGAGCATACCGAAGAAGATCAATGAAACGGGCCTCGTACTCGGGAATAGTACGATCGCCCTCTCGCAAGGTGTTGAACTCATTGAGTTGACATTCAATGAATTTCTCAAACAGATACCTCTCCTGGAGCCTCTCCTTGAACAACTCCCATGACACGTCTTCGACGACCATGTTTAGTTGTGGCATGAGTGTCTTCCACCATAGAAGAGTGCTCCCCTTAAACTGGAAGACCGCCATCCAGACCTTCATGTTGAAGGTATAGTTGTGAAGTGAAAATCACATCACCATATTCTCCAAGCATGACTCAGTGGATGTTTCATCCATGGCACCAAAGAACTCATGAAACTTGACCTTCTCGAATTCTTGGTGAACACTACTAGTACTGGTTCTACCAGTACCGGTTGGGGCCCATGGTGGATCCTTAGGAGGTGCTGGAGCCCTAGCCTCATCTCTATCCAAACGGTTGATTAGGACCTCCGACATCCTCTGAAAGGACCTCACCAACCCAACCACATCTCCCACATTTATCTATTCTTGTCCAATAACTTGTTCTTCTCCTTGGGGGTTACACCCCTCGGACGTGGATGCTACTGGAGGCGTTGCGCCTCCTCCCCTATCACCTCATCCTCAGTCTATGCAACGTCCTCTAACCAGGATTACCTGCATGAATACAAATCAAGTTAGTTATCAATAAATTTAAACAAGTGTCTATTCAGTGGAACGCGTGATGATCCCAGGTCATGGGTAGAACCCGCTCTGATACCATATGTAACGGTCCCAACTATTATGACACAAAATGACATACAAAATGTAATATATATTTTTTTTAAACAAGAGGACAATAACATCAACAATAAGTCATAGCGACACAACTTGACAATATCACAAAGAATGAATTTCACGCAACACATAAACATAAAAAACATAGCATATTAGCACATCATGAATCTTGACGCAAATTTATGAACATTTACTCAGATAAGGAATATAAATGACTACCTGCCCATCCTACCCTGCAATGGTTAGGACCTCAAGGACACATAAGCAATGCTCAATCCTAGGTTCCCATCGATTTTGACCATTCAAGGTCTCAAGGCTGGTGATTGTTCTGAGGAACAAGGAGGTGTATACATCCCACCCGACAAATCAATCCAAGCCGACTAATCTAAAAAACAACATCAATGATAAGTTATTTATTCATTGCATCAATTATTACATCAATTAACCATGGAGCCAGGGTAATCATTACCATTAGCAATCATCATCAACATTAATTAACAATGCATTAACAATCTAGTTCTGAATCAATCCAGCATCATCAATATTTATTGGTGCATTAGAACATATATTAAATCAATCATTCTATCTACATGGCACAAGTAATCTAATTACACAACCAATCAGAATCGCATTAAATTCATGGAGCAAGAAAATCTATTAACCCAATTCAACATACATCACATATTTTCATGGTGCAACAGAAGTAAATAAGAAACAACTAATCATTATATTGAACCCTTCAACACGTGCAAGCAGAGAAGCCTAAATCTTACTAAATACTTTATTAAATACCTTAAATTCTCAAACGTGCAAGAGACAACTGAGTTTAAAACTATCACTCAAAATATACTAATTTAACAAAACTAAACATCTAAAAACCATCATTCCGTTCATTACTTTTCATGCGCGCAAGAAATAAATTGAATCTAAGCGAACATGTGTCCAGGTCATCTATTGCGTAAGAGCATCCATGCCCCTTTTTCTAAGGCGCAATGGAATCTAATCTCATAACTGATCATACTTAACAATGGTTACAAGGCGCTAAGGAAATAAAAAATCCTTAACTATTTTTAAACATACAATCCATTTTCCCAGCAAAATGATGGAAACATATTTGTTCTTAAAAATCCTGAGTTGAACTTTATTTATAACTTGGTATCGCAACGTAGCGTGTTTACAATAATTGGATATTATATTAAATCATAATAACATGTACGTTGGACCCAAATTTTAGGCAACATAAGTTTAGCTACTGTTCATAAGGTAACACTATCAGAAATGAAAATTTTGGAGTACACAAGGCCGAGTAGTACAGTTATTGTATTGTAGTGGTATATTGTCGAAACTCCACCAAGAACTTAATTTCCATGTAATTGACATACACAAAACTATTAAACTAACAACAAAGCAAACATACACTACACACTACTTAAATTATGTTAAGTTGATGCTTATAGAAAATTCCAATATATGTTGATGCCTAAGAGAGGAAGGATAGAAAAGTCCAAAAGAAAAATCGACAAAATATGCATAGTACACTATTGGCAGAGGGGCATAGTGAATTAAAACTTTACACTAGATGTGACTCAACAAATTTTCCTTCCCTTTTTGTAGTCGGCTTAATTCCCATTTAAACTACATTTCTATATAAGATAATCAAATTTTAAATTAGAAATTATATCTTGAATCTCAGTTCTAGGATTTATGTTAGAAATTCTCTAGATACCATTTCCACGTCCTCCTTAACTTAGTGCCTGTTATAAAAATGATTATAAACAATTATAAAAACAATTATAATTACTATAATTATAACTGCCATTTCTACATGCTCCCTAATTTAGTTCGTTGCATCTATTGATAATCTTTACACTAGATGTGACTCAACAAATTTTCCTTCCCTTTTTGTAGTCGGCTTAATTCCCATTTAAACTACATTTCTATATAAGATAATCAAATTTTAAATTAGAAATTATATCTTGAATCTCAGTTCTAGGATTTATGTTAGAAATTCTCTAGATACCATTTCCACGTCCTCCTTAACTTAGTGCCTGTTATAAAAATGATTATAAACAATTATAAAAACAATTATAATTACTATAATTATAACTGCCATTTCTACATGCTCCCTAATTTAGTTCGTTGGATCTATTGATAATGGGCACAATTAATGATCTTTTAACTTTATTTAACCTTAAACCCTAATCTGATGGCTATGCATTGAAGATGCTGGCATATTCTTAGTCGTCCTCCAAAATCAATGGTTAAGATTTATTGTTCATCTTTCTTGCATTTATCAAGGCATCCGTTAACATGTTTACTTTTTAACATTTACCTAATCACATTAAAAAATTACTGTAACGTTTCATATTACCACAAAGAAATTACCACACATGTTTTATATTGGAGACACATATTCTCAATATATTAAGGGCATGCGTTCTCAGCCGCTACCTTTCGGCATTCTGAGCCGCTAGTTATCGGCTATGCTAGTTATAAAAACAATTATAATTACTATTATGAAAAATGTCATTTCCACCTGCTCAATTCAATGGAAATATTGAATTGACACTTGATTGCAATCAACAACTGGTTAATAATGAATCATCCGTTTGATCATGTTCTTAAAAATAAAGTGACATAAATCAGGAAGAATGTTGGGATTAGCGCCCCCAAAATTCGCTGAGGCACATGCCCAAGCACAGCACGAAGGTGGCTACGAAAACACTGAGGTAGGAGATAAATTCGTCGGCAGACCACTGTCATACGCAGAGGAAAAATAGACCCTCTAGATGTTGAGGATGATTGCCAATCGCAGGGGGAAGGAAACGCAGAGATGTGATGGTGTAACAAAGGGAAACCCACCTACATTGAGTCTGACCTGCGCATGACTAGTCTAAGTGTAAACCGACGAGAAGGAAGAGGCACAAGTGTTCTAGGAACCAAGTGTCTGTGTGTAAAGGAGTAAAGGAATAAAAAACTAAGGGTAAAATGACTAGAAGGAAAGCGAGGAGGTTAAGGAACCGGCTACATATGAGTGAAAATGGGTAAAGGCAAAATGCAACCTTAAGGGTCCATGTCATCCATTACAACCCTTCCTCATAAATAAAGAATTTTATTTCCAAGCTTGACGTGAAGCATTCTATGAAGATTTCCTGCAATGAAAAACAAATTATTCAGATCTCTTCTTTTAAGAGTTAACATTACAGAACATGTATAACTAGCACATCAGCAAAATAGCTGTTGGTGAACGCTGAAAGACTGAGCAGATGAAATGAATCTTTAAAAGAATATATTAAATTTTATTATCTATTAACAAACAAACTGTTGGGCTTCATTTATCTGGTGTTAATATTTTAATTTCTGTTAATCACTTACGTGGCAATCATTTAGCTATCAAAGTAATTTTTAAATATGATTAGGTAAATGTAAAAAAGTAAACACATAAACTGATGTCTTTATAATAGCTAGGAAGTTAATGATTGAAATCACAACCATTTATTTTGTATGACTACTAAGAATATTCCAACAATATTTAATCCTGTCCATGGAAAACTTATTAAGCACTAAACCCCTATTAAATCTGCCCATTGTCAATAGGTGTACGCCTTTCGGCGTAACTAGGGGGATAAAAAAAAAAATCTAACACACTATAGTGTGGTTGAAGACCAAATCCATCAAAACCTTTTCTAACATATAGCGAACTGCTAAAAGCATAACAATTTGTTATTAAATACAACACAATCTCAATGGGAGTGTTCTGCACACGGTAACATGCAGACTATGCATGGATGCTTTTATGCAAGTTTCACATGAAACAAGTTTAAATGAACATGAATCTACTTCTGGACACTATGACTGAAATCATTGGAAGCCAGAAGATATTCTCCCCTGTTAACATTTGAAGTTACAAGTCTAAAACATCTTTTCTATGTCCACGATACCATATCAGTGAAAACAAATGTTGCATTATGCGATAAGTAAATATACTAAATTCCAAAGGAACATCAAAGCATTGTGCGCACACAACAAATATAATGTAGTCATTTCCTATACCAGATATTAATTAGACTGAAAACCTACTAGTCGAATTGAAAACTAACACACTACTAGCAACAGATCATCCAATGAGAGTATATTCAACTAGTTTTCTTTTTATTTCAGATTACAAATATACTAAGATCCACCAAATCCATTGTTGCAATTATCATAAAAATACATATCCCAGAGAACTAATGACAAGAAGACATCATCAGACTGCCACAACCATGCGAGTATAAATTTAATCACAATACAATTAATAGTTTTACCCAAAATACCGTGATGGATAATGACGAATCCGAAGTCGTTGTCCCGTGCTTGCGCTCCGACCATCTCCTACTCGCTAACCGTTGAGACCTCACCGGTACCTCCCAACCAACGCTAGGGGTACTCTTCTTTCCCCTAAGCCCCTCGAGATGCAAAGGGGTCACACACACAAACCAGAGAAAACTAGCTCCCAGCTCACCTCGCAAGGTCGAGCTACCACTCTCTATACGAGCTAGGTATCCCAACTCCCACAAAAAAAATCAGTCAAGAGTAAAATCTAACAACATAACCTTACACATACTAGGCATGATCCATTCTCCTCCTCCGCCATTTCTTTTATAGTTTTTTCTTGGTGACTTCTTGCCAAAACGCACATTAAATTCTTTTTATTAAAATTTATTAGTAAAATTCTCCCCCATACACATCACCCGATCCCTTAGTTGCACGAGAAATTCCTTTAATTAATAAATTTAAATTTTCAAATTTCGTCATCCACCTAAAATCATTCCTACAAACTCTCATCGATGTCCCTTTATTCCCTCACATTCTCTTAATGACTGACGCCTTTCTTAAATCTTAGTTGAGTTCGAATTTGGTAAGTTATCTAGACTAGATTCCCTTTTATGTTCCACATTCATTTTGTATTTAAATTTCCCCCTTTTTAGTCTAAGTTCTAAATTACCAACTTGTTTTTGAGGGAAATTTTTTATAATTTTTAAACTTTACTCCTGCAACAATTATCTTAAGGTTGACCAGGTCAAAATGAGATATTGTTTTCTAGATACCTAGGTTCCTTGACTCACCATTGTTAAAACCGCGATGTCCCCTTCACGATGCACTACGCACTACAAGGGTGCCACGCGCCTCCATTCATGTTTCATTTATGTAATGTTCCCTTCAATACGCACTACATGCTCCAAGGGTGCCACTCACCTTTTGACTGATTTTGGTAGATGTCCGCCCTTGGAGTTAGTACTTCGTCGGGTGACCTTGTGGGAGACTAAGGGCCTCTAAGGAATGCATACCCTGCCTTATTGCATACCCCTTATAATCTTCATGAGTGACTGATCCAGGTGGATATCGGTGGCCTGGATATCGCTGGCCACCCACCTTTTCCAACTGGCTCAAAACAATTTTCTGGCAATTTTGGTAATTTACTATTTTTGGCAATTTTTCGGGTCCTAAACTTCTGGAGTCGTTTTAAGGCCCTAAAAGACGTTTTTTTGGGTATATATCGTTTAAAAATTTAGAAATGTAATATTTTTTCCCAATTGTTGTAGTCCTCAGATAGATCTTTCTAATGATGTATCATATGTGTCAAACAGAGATAGTATGTCAAAGTTACGACCCCGAGAAACTGATGTTCCAATTTACCCCGACGGGGCCCACATGACCTTTTGTGCTTCATCTACTAGAGTTAGGTTTTTGGATGTCTGGGGTTTTTTACATTCATGTTTATTGTAAAAATGCCTTTAGAGCCTCATTATAATCATCTTCTTGCAAATGCAAGTAGCTGTCACATCTCTTCTCAGAGATAAGCTACCACCATTCTAGCGGGTCTTTCACTCTGTATTTTTATAGTCTCTGTACATTTCTTTCATTAATAGAAATCATGTATTACTATATCTTTTTGTTTATGGTTCCATCTATGATACATTTTTGTTATATTATTGGATATCAATGATATTTCTGTGCATTTCTTTATTATATCCGCGCTCTCATTTTGTGCCGAAAATAATCTGGATCAACGACTCTCTCAATCTTCCCTCACGGCATCGTGGATGTCTCAAACTAGGTAATCGTTAACCTATAGTTCGAGCCACAAAGGGAGTGATGGTAGGTTTTGGCAGGGTAGCTACCACACATCTCCCTCAATATCTTTGGTTTTTGTGTGTGACCTATTTACTCCAAATGTGAGTCTGGTTAGCAAGCTATCATGAACACCATAACAGTCCACTCCCTGACTCAATCTAGAATCCAAGGATGTCCATCGATGCCATTAGCATCCTCAATCGGTCTAGAGTTCTGCACACTCAGGAAAAACTAGTCAATAGCACCTGTCGATACAATATAATAAAATATGCATCATCATATCCACCACATCAACATAATCCATCAGTGAAATAGTCAATAATATAATGAACCAGATCACTTGCACACTACTGTGCTCAAAGAATAAGTCACATTAGGTGCGCACAAGAGATGGATGTTACACATATTTTGTGGGCTATATTTCCCATTGTATCTCCATCACACTTAGTCTCTTGTAATAGTGTAAAATCTATTTTTTCTTGTGTTAGCTTCCTTTTGAATGTTCTTTGCTTTGACGGTACCTTTAGTCCCCTTATATTCCATGAGATTACCTTCATTCTTGACACTTTGGTTGGGAATGGAAGTACTTTTCCAGAAGCCCAACTACTCGCCCTGAATCTTTCGGTAAGGATATTGTTTTCTCTAGGACTTTCTTGTGGGGTTTTTGACCTCTTCTCTTTTCCTCCCCTGTTGTTTTCTTTGGCTTCTTGAGGGTGTTTCTTTTCATCCTCGAGTTATTTATCGAGGTTGTGGATATCTCTTGGCCCCCCTTCTTACCCTCTCCTTCCTTTATATTTTGATATAGTTGTTTAATTTTGCTCCCCTACATCTTATTTATATCCTTCTCTCCATGGGCTTGAATGAGGGTATTGAGATCTACTTTTGATTCCTCCATCTCCATGCTCTATTATTCATCCTCCTCTATTTCTTCCTGAGATCCCTCTATGTATAACATTTATTGCATTATAGTTTCCTCTTCCTTCTCAATATTTGTGGGTCTTATTGGTTTCATTTTGCATCGTTTCAAGATCTCTTATGTTTTCCTTTCTTTTGGGGCTGAATCTGCAGCCGAGATAGACAAGATTTGTTCATGTTTCTCCCCCTTTGTTTCTGGTTGTTCTTCAGCCGCCAGTGCCTAGAACTTGTTCAAACTTTTCATTGATGTCTCTCATGTGTTCTGTGCTCCCTTTCTCACTTCCTTCCTCTTATTGGGAATCTTTGTAAATCCCTCTCCATATTTTTCCTCTCTCCCCTTGTTTTTTTCTTGGATTGTGTTTTGGGGACAGTCCATATATAAATTCCCATGTTCATGGCACTTTTTTCATTGAAAGGGTATGTGATCATAATCTATAGGTTGGATCCAGTCTTTGTCCTGAAATGATATCACTATTGATTTCGGCAAGGATCCAACAACATTCATGTACACATAGATTCATGCATATGAAGTGTATTTTCCTATTCTTGTTATCTATGATGTTTTGACATACATTCCCAAAGTATCTCCTATTCTTTCCAGAGTTTCATGATGCCAAAATTCTTGTGGAAAAGAGTATAGTATGATCCAAACCAGGGCCGATGTGAAGTCCTCCTTCTTAGGGGTGAACCTCTCGGTCAAATATCTCATATGTAAACCATTTGAATTAAGCAAATATGTCCCTTCATCAAATATTCTACTTCTTCTAGCAGAGAAAGAGAAAGTTATCGTAAAGAAGCCTTTCGATACCAATTTGACGTCCATGCTACATTTGAATTTCCATCGGGTTTGAACCCAGAGCATGAGCGCTTTCTCTGATGGTCAGAGTCCCATGAACCTACCGATGAGTGTGTGGTCCTTCATATATTGGATGTACTCTCCGATAATCAATAAGTGGCCTCGTACCTCAGATTCTCCGTCGTTTTCGGCAAACATCCATTTTGCAACTTTTTGTCATGATCTTGGATTTTTCCCTCTTTCTATGCCAATTGCACCTTGTCCTTTCCTTTTTCTTTGGTAGTCAAGTTGGCTCCTCCTGACACTACTTCCTTAAAAGACTTCTTACTATTCCCTTCTTTTTCTTCCTGAGTTACTGTGTCCATTCCTTCTTTTTCCCCTTGAGGCTCTATCGCCTCCTTCTTATTTCCCTCCATTGTTGTGCTGGTTCCTCTCCTTCCTCAATCCATTCCTAGTTTTGTTCCTTCCTCGATCTTTGCACCCATGGTCTCAATGTTGTTGTCTACTTTTTTTATCAATCCAAATCCTAACCATCTCTTCTTGGCATCATCTCCTCTAGTGTAAGGTGATTCGACTATAGTACATTGTTCATGCATGTCTATTGTTGTTAAATTCATCATAGATAGATCTATTTTCACTTAAAATTATAGCGTAGAAGAAGGAGGTTTCACTTTGTTCTATGTAGGTATTTTCTTGCACCTAGGATCTTGGACATCAAGATTAGAGGGTGGAGTTGCAAGGAAAACCGATGTAAAAAGGTAAGTCATCCATCTCTTCCTTCTCATTCTAATTGTTGAAATAGGTCTAGGGGAAAAGTAGTTCACCATTCGTTTTCTTCTGTTTTGGATCAAGATGAGTCTTAATCCAAGGGGGGTTTCACCTGTCCATGAGGGTAACTTTACCACAACGATGATGTATTTTTTCTTAGATTCAGATAAATTTCTATCTAAAAAATAGACTTGATGATCAATTATATCCTCTCTCGATTGTGCAAGTACTACACCCAATGTAATGGATGATGCATCCACATGTACATAGAATATATTTGTCCAGTCAGGAAATATACAGATCGATGTAGAGACTAATCTCTCCTTTAGTGTGTCCAATGCCTCCTAACATTCATGTGTCTAGATGAACTTGGTATATTTGTGTAGTAACTTTTCCAATGACACAACAAACCTTGCGCAGTTTAGGATGAACCATCTATAATATCATGTATGGCCCAAGGTCGCTCACAGGTCTTTCAACATAGTTATCAAATTAACGAGAACTGCAACCTCAAAATGAGAACTATGGCCTAAGAAACCCATATTTTTTGTCTAAAACACCAAAATCAATCTTTGGATCACAAAGTGGTGCTACCATTAGCACCGTTCTTTTACGGGAGGTTAAAATTATGACTATTTTTAAATTACAACCTTGACAATCAGAAAAAAAAATTTAAATAAATAAATAAAATTGACCCTCACATCTAAAGTAATGCTACCAATAGCACTAGTTATTTTTTAGAGTTAAAATTAGAATGTGATTGAAACCGTAGCCTTAAAAACTTGTACTCAAAATTAAAATCTTCTTCGAAATTATTACCTAAATTTGATTTGATTTTATCTTTTCTAATTTACATCAAAAAATTCGAAATTATTACCTAAATTTGATTTGATTTTATCTTTTCTAATTTACATCAAAAAATAAATAAATAG
>ML799067.1:101974-128944 GCA_009831015.1 Picea engelmannii | reverse complement strand
TTTGTTGTTTATTTTAACCTGTGTAACTTTGCATTGGGTGTTTTAGTTTTTTGGGGGTTTGTTTTAGTTTTTATTCTTTTGTGTTTTTTTTTACTTTCCATTGGTGTCTTTTTTTTGTTGTTTTTTTTTTATTTTTCTTCAATATTCCATTTTAGAGGTTTTTATGTGCTTTGTTTGTGTTTTTCTTCTATTTGTTTATTTTTACTTTCAATTGATATCTTTTTGTTGTTGTCTTTTATTTTTCTTAAATATTTTTTTTACGAGTTTTTTTTTAAATATATTATTAAAATTGGGTTATGAAATTTTTACCAGATTTTTATTTCATTTTATTTTTATTTTTTATTTCTTTTAAAAATACATTAAAATTTTGTGTTTTTTTCATTTTTTTTAATTTGTTTGAGGGTGTTTTTGTTTTTCGAGAGTTCTTTATTTATTAGGGTATAAGTTATCAAGGTCATGGTTTCAACCATGTCTTAATTTAAACTCCAAAAAAAAATCGGTTCTGCGGGTAGTATCACTTTTCGATTCGAGGGCCAATTTTAATATTTTTGTCTAATTGTCAAGGTTGCAATTTCAAACAAGTCAGAATTCTAACCACTCGAGAAAAATGGGTGCTACTACTAGTACCATTGTTTGATTCGAGGGTAAAAATTGCCACTAAATATGACCTCTAAAAAAATAAGAACTCTGAAAAGTAAGAATACTCATGGAACTTTCAAAATAAATAGTGACAAAATTGAATATATGTCCAATTACTGAAAAATGAGTAAATAAAACAACTAATTTAATCATAAAAAAATAAAAAAAACTCCTAAATCTTTAATCATTATAGCAACACTAAATGTAATTTTAGATATTTATTATTTGTGTAACGTGCTTCAAATCTCCTTTGTTAGAGAGTGGACAAGATTGATCCAAACCAAAGTACCTAATAACAATTACATTTTTCTAAGCATATTAGCACTTACACATGAATAAGTTGCTCCAAATCTAAGTGCTTCACTGTCAATCATATTAGAATAATTTTATACGAAACCACAAAGAAATTTATTATTTAAAATTCCTCACTTTGTCCTTTAAAAAATATATCGAGTATATGGACCTTCCATAATTTAATTTTTCAAATGATAAGAGTGAAATAAAATTGTTTCCATCTTCAATCTATAAAAAAAAAAAAAAAAAAANAAATAAAAAGGAAAGAAATTTAAATGTACATATAGAATATATTATGCATAAGAACATAAAAATAATCATAATTACATGGATGGTATGATACCTAAATAATGAAAGTATAGAATATTTTTACATCGAAGAGTAGTTAACTAATGGATTTTCGATTTTCGATATCATTATAAGAAAAAAAAAAATTTACACCTTTCCAACATTAATCAACTAAATAAAAAAAAAAAATTATAGTTCATTGGAAAATGAAAATAGTGGCACCAAGTCACTTCCACTCTTTTTGCTTTTCTAGTTATAAAAGTAAATGGCCACCAAACTTATCAACGCCTCGTTTTAAAATCAACATGTGAGCTTGAGAACACATCTTTATTTTGTAACTAACTTCCAAATATTCATAATGGTAAGTTCGGTTTGATTTTGGCATTAAAAAAATTAGTCTTACAACATTTTTTTTTTTATTTTTTTCAACAAAAAATTATTGATTATATTGATATATAATTTGTTATGTTGACAAAGTATACAAATCATGCACAACACAGTTTTACTTCATAGATCATATTCTAAAAACATATTCTACTATTGATCCAACAAAATTAGAAAGTCATCATAGATGAAAACCAACACACAGGTTGCAAAAAAAAAATTCGAAAAAAAAATAGTAGTTGCTCACTCCTAAAAGACCTCAAAGTGCGAACCAAACACCGCAGACCCCAAAGGACCTCAAAGCGTTTAACAAAACATTGCACACCCCCTTTGAGGACCTCAAACCTCTGGCGCAAATCTCTTCTTGCCAAGAAGAGAAGACAAAGGAGACCAGAAAAAATCACAAACCCATCCAAGAGGAAAAATACCCATTACCCACAACGAACGAATGGAAAAAAATATAAAAATAAAATAAAAAAAACCTTCCCCACCACAGAACGACGTCTAGGATTAGCTACAGATTCCTCACGTCGTCAACCGATTTGCATCCCTGCTCACACTGAAGAAGCACGATGTGGCACCCACAGATCCCTCCGGAGCCACCGAGCCCTGCTCGCCCTTGAAGAAGCTCACGCCGTCGACTGCCTTGTAACCTTGCTCCCTTGATCCTTCACAGATGCAAAAGAATATGCATAGAAACCATAGGCGGATTCTTCTCCCAGCGAACACAAAACGACGCCCACCAAAACCAGCAGATATTTGGAAAAATCTTGAACATGCCACAACGATCACCACAAGGACGCGCGACAGTGGCTATCGGGATGAACATAGAGGCACGTTGACGACTGTCTGCACCAGAGCACCGAGGAGAAGCAGCGAGAGCTAGGAAAACCCTAGTCGTCGTCTGTCAACGGCTCATCATCGGGAAGCCTATTTCGATGCTCGGAATCAGATCGTTCTGCAAAAAATTATTCATTCCTTAAAAATTCAGTAGTCTCATAACATCATATCTTGGATTTACAAAATTACTAGCCTCGTCTCTAGTAATTTTGTACTTATGCATTTGTAATGTCTGCATTGCAAGACATTTATAGTCTCCATTTGTAATGTCTGAATTGCAAGACATTTATTAGTAGCATTGGCCTATTGTAGGTCAAAACAAAAACATTAGCACACTCTTGCTTGCAAAAGATGGAAATTTTGAAAGAATATAAAGTTGTACATGATTGATAGTTCAAATAAATTGGAAATAATAGTGAGGGAAGTATAAATAAAATGATGCCTAATATTTCCCATGATGGCATCTTTTGTATATAAGATGCTAAATAATTACATATTTACTATAAGAATAGTGTGCATTAACCCTTAAAATATTTCGAACCGATGAGTAAATAGACCACCAAACCTGAGTGGCTATATAGGAAGGATATTTCAGTATATTTCACATACTCTTTTGAGATATGATTTTCGTGGATAGAATGCAAAAGTTGAGTATGAATATAATTTTTAGATATTTCATAAACAACATGAAAGAGTTCTTAGCTCAAGGAAATTAAATAAACAATTGAATTCATATGGTTTTTGTCGTAAGTAGATATAAATTGATAGAAAAATACAAATAAAGAAAATATTTAAATTAAACTATGATATATCATAAAATAGTTATGATAAGGTACAAAATCACATCTAGTGTATTAACATGAAATTGAATTGAATGGATTGGAAAATTTGAGGTTTATATCAACTGATCTAGTGACACACCCAATATCAGTTAACTTGTAATTTTAGTGTATTAACATGAAATTGAATTGAATGGATTGGAAAATTTGAGGTTTACATCAACTGATCTAGTGACACACCCAATATCAGCTAACTTGTAATTTTCGTGTATTAACATGAAATTGAATTGAATGGATTGGAAAATTTGAAGTTTATATCAACTGATCTAGTGACACACCCAATATCAGCTAACTTGTAATTTTATGTTCAAGTAAGTAATATAACATCTAACTGTTTTGCAAAACACATCTACTCTTACGAGTAAATTATCTACAAAACTTCCTAAGGATGGCTCATTTATAGTGTAGTCTTAATAGATACATTAATGGACATGAAATGGATATTTTTTGAATTTATCTTGAAATGGGTATTGTTTGAATCTATCTCGGTTAATTATGACTAGCAAATTAATGTCCACGTCTTCTATTTTTTTTATTCGATCTCGCTTTGGTAGACCTTATTTGTTTTTTTTATCTGGACTCATTTTCACAAACGTGAATACTTGGGCACTCTAATTAGTAATCACTTCCTTGTACACTTTTGTAAACAATATTCGGTGAGATAATTTCCCTCCTCCCAACGTGAGAATGCGACAATTCTTAGCAATTCCACATTTCAATGCAGCTAAATGAAATAGAATCTAACCATTGCACACATAATGCCCCAAAAAATAAAACCAAAATCCCATATTTCCTTTAAGATAGTAAACTTATTTACTAAAAAAAAAATACTTTGGGAAAATACCAAGCAAAGTTTTACTTATTTACTAAAAAAAAAATACTTTGGGAAAATACCAAACAAAGTTTTGGAGTAACATAAGTTGCGATAAATTAAGGAAATGTGGGTAAACCCAAATAAATTTGTTTTAAATCAAAGGAGGAGAGAAAAAAAAACATTAATGATGCCAAATGTTAATCCAATAACCCTCAGAATTTTGTGCTTAGGTATAACCTTTAACAATTGTCCTCTCGGCATATTAACACTTTTTATTAATTGATGTTCTCCATTAATAATACTGGGAGGAATATCAGTGCTTGAAACCTCCCTAATAACAATGATATTTAACTCAACTATCCTATCTAAGAGTTGGTGGTAATTACTCTCCTTATAGTTATAGGAGGATTGCAATTGTCCCTTGAACTTTGCTATGGAGTTGGAATGTTTGGACTAGGATCACTATGAATACATAGGTGGTATTAGAGAAATCTCCCATAGAGGTGGTATTGAATTCAAGGTGAACGCACACACCCACTCTACAATGGTATGGATATGGACCAATATTACTCTTGGTGATTAATGGCTATCCTAGCATGGAATTAGGAATCCTATAATGAATGCCAATGTATGCACCTGTGTGTTGTCGGGATAAATAAGTGTGTTCCATAATGGGATTAGAAATTCCATTTTTAGTTGAGAAAGTGAGCAAATATTAAAAGAATGGTCAAAATGGTTCTCATATTTGGATTGAAATTAGAAATGAATACCAAAGGGAAATTGGGAAACTAGTTTTCATGACCATTAGGTACTCAAATCTACAATTTGAATGAGAATTTGACTCTCCAAAAGAACCAAAATGTAGATATATGAAACATAATCCCTATTAAAAATATTCATCAGTGAAGTTTTTAGTTCCTATGTGAGGACAACATGAGAAGACCTAGTAAAATGTTCTAAAACTTGTCTACCAAAGAATCTCCCCTCTGGTCTATCATGCAACCACCCATCTTCCCAAGATGATAAACCGTAAAATAATTTTCCAAGGTACTTAAGTTGAGTTTGAAAACCACATAAAAATCCTAAATTTCTTGTAGACGGACAACCAAATGAGCCTCATGGACATGCAAAGAATATTGGTGGTCTTGTCTACAAGAAATTCAAAATATTTTTGCGATTTTCAAACTCAACTCAAGTATGTTGGAAAATTATTTTAGGGTTTATCACCTTGGGAATATGGGTGGTTGCACAATAGGCCAGAGGGGATATTCTTTGGTAGACAAGTTTTAGAACATTTTACCAGGTCTTCTCATTTTTTCCTCACAAAATGAACTAAAAACTTCACTGCTAAAAACTTTCAATAGGTTTTATGTTTCCTATGTTTCAATGTGTAACGTCCCCATCGTTACGACCACAAGCGAAGCAACACTGCAATTTTTTTTTTGTTTCTAGGAAGGAAGGCGAGGATGACAACAGTTTAACCACACCATTGATGACGAATGCAAGCATGCAGTCCAGGAAAAAAGAAACTATGACTCCACTCACTAGCACAGGGACAACTGGGTGAAACATGCATAGGACAACAATGAGGAATGACTACCCACCCGATGCAACAAGACACGCCTACAAGCTAAAGGACAACTTCTCCCTCCCGAAATAATGACCTTGAAGAAAAACACTAGAACCTCAAGGCACATGAACCAAACTCATGAAGGCGTTCCACCCATGCGCCAAAAGAAACTTACAACACTCGACAACACTCACGCCAAATGCACCGACTTCATCCAAGTTCTCGTTTGACGCTATCCAATAGGGCGCACCATGATCCCCTCATCAGGAATCATGCCTTCCCCAGGTGATAGACACATCAATAACCTTGGCATGACACATCCTATCTGGACAGAGGAATCTAGATAAATCTGATGTGCTAGGAGCCGAATACCGACAATAAAACCACGCCCATACCCCAACAACAGGTTGACGAGACGCAAAACGATGACAACAAGGAAACACGCAAGACAATACACGACTTCGTCCACAACCCGACCATTTATCAAGCCTAGATTGGTCGATATTTACAATCTAATTTAGTGTTAATTATATATCTAATTTTTCCAGTCTAAATTACAAAAGTCAATGTTTTATAAACCTAACTTAACATGAAATACATGTCTAATTTAGCGAGTCTACATTACCAATTTAGACCATAACTAAATATAAATTAACATTAATCACATATCTAAATTTTAGCAAGTCTCATCTACTACTAGTTAATAATTTGCAATTCTAATTTAACATTAAATAAAAATCAATCTAGCAAGTCTAATCAATCAACACTAAAACTATAACAACAATTGCAATCTAAAATGACAAGTCTAGTTTAAGTTCATCTAAGGGTTGTCTATTCATTTAAAATATGTCTAAGCATATTAAAGGTTATTCTATTTAGCTATTTGTTGTTAATAAACCATCGACGACCTTTTCCAAGTAAAAATTGACTCAAATTATTTTTAAATAAAATGTATTTTTATTTCTATACTGTCACCCAAGGACAATTTTGGCTACGCCAAAAGCATATGGAAGTCGAATTATCACAGGTATTCATCCACAAATAAATATTACATTGCCGAATCTATATCACAAAGGCTGGATAAAACATTACACCATTATTATACAAAAACGTTGTCAGACAACAAATCTGTGTCATAAGTAATTAAAAATTTTGTCACACTAAATGTTGTGGCTGTCAACAAGGTAGGAAAGAATGTTGAGTACAATAGTTGTTTTCAAAATTTAAATTTCTATCCATCCAGCCGCTAGGTAACATGCATAATAATAGTGGAAATTAAGGATAAGAAAACGGGATAGAAGCTCAGCTAAAGCTCAGTGGCTACATCAACTAGCAGTGAATGAATGTGAAAAACGCAGATAAGGATATCTCCCCTAAATTTTTCTATAAAAGACATGTCAGGTCGCGGATTGAAGCAATTTAATTCGCCTGAAAGGAAGACGTGAGGTATAACTAACTCAGTGGTGTGTGAAATAACTCATAGTAAAAAGTAATCTCATTATAGTTTGTTGAGTAGAACGATGGAACGCTGTATAAAGGGGAAATAATCGTTGTTTTAGAGGAAACAAAATAGCTACCTTGCATGGATTTAAGAGGAGAAAAAAAATGTCTTCTAACCAGTGAATTTGCTGCCAGGGGATTGCAGTTTTAATCCATGGAAGTCAAAGGGTGGAGGTTGCGTATTCGCCCATGAAATTGAGGTGTAAAACATCACTGGGTAAGAGAGCACATATTTAGCTGGGTGAACGTCACAAAGTTACGGGGTAAATACAAAATGAAGGGTATAATTACATTGTCCAAAGATCACTAAGTAATAACATAGCAGAGTAAATTCGTCATGAAAATATGTTAAAAACACGTCATGAAAAGGTGTTAAAAACACATAGTGAAATATCCATGAAACTAATAAAAACGTAGAGTTAACAAATTTGTGGATGAGTGTATTTGTAACAACCTCCTCGTTACGCCGACAATCCTCTTAACAAGTGATTTTTTTTTTTTTTGGGTTACAGGTGGGTGCACGTGTGTACAAAGGAAATAAATACATTCGACTCTACCTCGCCACCTGACGACAAATGAGACACAACCACGATGAACACGACAAGACGACATAAGATGCACATCAAGTGACTGCATGCATTAACGATGATCAATCAATCAATAAGTAAGACTGACTACCCATCCATCCTACCCTGCAATGGTTAGGACCTCCAAGACACATAAGCAACGCTCAAGCCCAAGTTCCCATCGATTTTAACCATTTAAGGTCTCAAGGCTGGCGACTGTTCTGAGGAACATGGAGGTGTCTACGTCCCGCCCGACACAAAACAGACCAAGAACATGGAAGGTTTACCAACCAAGTACAACATTACTTAAAAGAACAACATCCCTCATTTACTAACTTAGAACAATTTATTGTACTTAATCCAAGAACATTTCGCATTATATGTTCATCAATAATAATAAAAATTACAAACACGTTGTCATTAAATAATAAACACAGTACATTTATATCACATTAACCAGGCGGAATAACAAGTGCCTTACATCTTATGTGTTATCCATAACAATAAAAACTACAATATCAATGCCATAAGAGGGCAACACCTTTTCATTTTAAGTTACAATAACTTTGCAAGAAAACAATCACACTACAAGATAATGGTGATTAATAAGGCCAGTAAGGAAATCAACACAATTTATTCCAACCTCTAATACGAGCCCGACGTCGCATGTTTAAGTGTGTAATGACTTCGGGATATAATCAATTTAGGCCTAAGGAAATTCATTGCGCAAGTTTAAATTGTAACGTGCTTAGGGTTCCATCTTAATTCAATTGCCTTAAACCATTTTTATTGTTATAAGTTTTCTATTTTAAGGTCGCTATCTAAAGATCATGTTATATATATATAATAATGCCCCCAGACGTAGATTAAGTACATCTTATCGACCCTTACCCCAATTTTCATTCCACTAGAAATGATAATGGAAACACTTCTTGATTCTAAATATACTAACCAATCAAAACCTTAACCATTTCATAGCCATATATGAATACCAAATTTAAAATTCTATAAGGGTTATATACTTCACTCATTCAGAATAATAAGGACAATCTACACTATGGTAGATCATGGGTAATTCGATGCACCACATATAATGATAGAACAATTAAAAAAAAACTAGAATAAAAGATAATATTAATTAAGGATAATATTAATTAAAGCCATTATTAATTAAACAACAGATATCCAATTTACCATTGCAAGCAAGGAATACATCACAGGCTATACATGAGGAGCGATGATCATTACATTGATGTTCACTCACCATATAATTCTATAAATTTGCAGGTGATGAATTCAAGGCGGTCTGAAAAAGCCAGTGACTAAGGGCGAGTAATAAGGAAAGAAAACACAGGTCAACTAAACAAGA
Source organism: Picea engelmannii (assembly GCA_009831015.1). Taxonomy (NCBI): domain Eukaryota; kingdom Viridiplantae; phylum Streptophyta; class Pinopsida; order Pinales; family Pinaceae; genus Picea; species Picea engelmannii. Next base: position 119,841 of record ML799067.1, on the reverse strand, counting down.
AAATCGCACTGTCCATAAGTTTCATTGTCTATAATTACATTCTTTTCTACGACAAAATTCACACAACAAGTAGTCCCGGTTTCACTCAAGGAGCAACACTCGATCAAGCATCTTCATCAAACATTTTTAAAAACATAGAAGTATGAATACAAAACGCAATCAAAATTTCAGCATGGAGTGGTCGTCGAATAGCAACGCAGACATTAAATAAGAGAAAATCGTGGTAACCCAGCAACAAACTCAGTCAGAGGTCAATACAATCCAGGCCACATTCACCATCTTAGCAGGTTTAAAATGCAATGTACAACGCTGGCCAGGTAGCTAGATCACAGCCAGAACAAAATTACAGTGATAATTCACAATGAAATTGCCAAAGGGAATGTTTCAGAACCAATTGTTCAAACAAATTGCCAGTACACTCATTGCCAGAATGAATTCTCAAACTAAATTTTACAAAAATGAAATGACAGTACACTCATTGCCGGAATGAATTCTCAAACTAAATTTTAGAAAACGAAATGACAGTACACTCATTGCCAGAATGAATTATCAAACTAAATTTTACAAAAATGAAATGACAGTACACTCATTGCCGGAATGAATTCTCAAACTAAATTTTACAAAATGAAATGACAATACCTCATTACCAGAATGAATTCTCAACTAAATTTTACAAAAATGAAATGACAGTACACTCATTGCCGGAATGAAAACTAAATTTTACAAAATGAAATGACAGTACCTCATTGCCAGAATGAATTCTCAACTAAATTTTACAAAAACGAAATGACAGTACACTCATTGCCGGAATGAATTCTCAAACTAAATTTTACAAAAACGAATTGATAGTACATTCATAGCCATATTTAAAAACGACCTCAGTTAGATATAAACACTCACAACCATATGTAAATGCTCACATTAAAACAAAACGCCCACAGAAATATATCAACGCCCACAATGATATGGAAACGCCCGCAGTGATACCAGACGCCCTCTGAAATATTTAAACACCCACGGCAATATGAAAACGCTCAGATTAAAACAAACGCCCAGGGCAACATGAAAATGCTCTAATTAAAACCAAACATCCACGAGAACATGAAAATGCTCAGATTAAAACCAAACGCCCACGGCAATATATAAAAGGCCCACAATCATATAAACACACAACCATAAAATCTCTTTTATCCCAACCGACATGCAACAACAGAGTAAGAAGAAATATATTATAACTAGAACACAATTTCAATCGCCGAAGAACAAGGAAAGAAAACCAATCAGTCCAACGAGAACCCAAGCAGATGGAAGTTAAGTATTTTTCATCTCACAATGCCAATACAAAAATGCTGATGACAATAAGAGAGGGCTAAGGTCATAATACCTTCTATCATGCAAATGAAAAACATACAGTTGCCTTAACTCCTGCCTCGAATGATGACCCCGCACTCCGTGCCACTCCTGCTCCACGCCGTTCCCGCTTGCCAACCGTAGAGACTACACCGGTACCTCCCAGCCAATCGCTAGGGGTACTCTGCTTCCCCCTTAGCCCCCCGAGCCGCAAAGGGGCCACACACTATCCAGATGGTAGATCTAGCTTCCCATCTCGCCTCGCAAGGATGAGCTACCACTCCTATCCGAGCTGGAAAATTCCCAACTCTCCAGAAGAAATCAGTCAAGTCACAAATCCGACAACGTAACGTTACGCTAACAACCGATCCCTTTATTCCTCCTCTTCCCTTTCTTTTATAGAGTTTTTCCCACCTCCAACTTTCCCAAAATCACATTTTAATTAAGTTTTAATAAAAAATACTAAATGATCTCCTTCGCACAAGTGTCGTCCATCCCCCTCTTTCCTCAAGTAATTATTTTCTTTAATTTATTAATTTACTCATTTCCCTCACCCACCTAGAGTTGCCCCTAAATTCACTCCTAGGTGTTCCTAGATTCCCTTACAGGTTTAATTACTTTCCCTAAAATGAAGTTGCTAATTTTAGTTCATTTTAGAAGGTTCTTAATTGCAGATTCCTTACTATGTTGACCTCGCTTTTTACCATAAGTTCCCATATTTCCTTTATTATGTTTCCTCCATTTACTTAGTTTCCCAATTCTTATTATTCCCTTCTTTCCCCCTTTTTATTAGACCCAAAATGGCAGTTGCGCTATTAAATATTTCCCATTTATTATTTATTTAATATCTTTTGTACTTTCACATGTTAGGAAATAATTTCTTCTTTGCAAATTTTTAAAACCATTAGTTTTAATTAAATTCTTACTCTCTTCATTTACCCCAAGAATTTTATGAAGACCAAACTATTACTTAAGTGGGTTTTTGTTTAAATTTTTATTTTTATTCTGAGGTCTTTTTCTTAAGGTTAGACTAAATGTTTACCCTAGAAAAGTTTTAGACTTTGGACTTAGATTCTAAACAGGGTGACACTTGGCTAGGGAAGTTGTTTAAGGATTTCTTAAGGCATTAATGTCTTAGGGCCATCTAGGTTTGTTTCTTCATCATTATGAATGCGACGTGCCCTTCATGAAGCACTACATTCTCCAAGGGTGCCACTCGCCTCATTCATTTCTTTTGCGCGACGTACCTTTCAGGATGCACCACATGCTCCAAGGGTGCCATTTGCTTCTTGTGGTTCTTTTGAACGACGTGCCCTTTAGGATGCACCATGTGCTCCAAGGGTGCCACTCACTTCTTGCGGTTCTTTTGCACAACGTGCCCTTCAGGATGCACCACGTGCTCCAAGGGTGCCACTCGCCAACTTGACTGATTGGTAGACATCTATAACCCCTGGAGTCAACACTCTGTCAGGTGAACTTGTGGTAGACTAAGGGATCTAAGGAATAATGCCCCCACCTTATTGTGCGCCCCTTAGAATCATGGTGAGCGATTGTCACAGTCTTCCCTCATGGCATCGTGGATCCTCTCGAACTAGGTAATCCTTAACCTAGAGTTCGAGCCACGACGGGAGTGCTAGTAGGCTGTGGCAGGGCTGTTGTCCACCCCTTTCCCTCAACCTCTCTGGAAATCATGTGTGGCCCCTTTACTCCATATTTGAGTTTGGTCGACAAGCTATCATCAGCCTGCATCATCAAAAATCGTGTCAGAACATGTCAACATCATATCATCAAATCAATGAAATATCATGGTAAATAAATCAACCCAAATAGCACACTCCCTGACTCAATCCGGAGTCCAAGGGGTTCCATCGATGCCTCTGCGTCCTCAAGGTCCAAAACCATGCACACTCAATAAAACTGAGTCAATAGCACCTATCTATGTCAAAGCAGTAAAACATCATGTCATCTATCATAACGCATCATAATCAAGGATAAATGTTTTAACATCATAAAAGTCCAGATCACTTGTGAGCAAGTGTCCTCAAAGAATAAGTTTTCTCAGTTCACCAGAGCGGGATGTTACATACACCCCCTCTTAGTCTAAACTTCGTCCCGAAGTTTCTCAGTATAAATGTCGAAATAAAAGTACCACAATATTATAAGTCTATCTATCAAACAAAAATGGAAACTGCTGGCACATATCATATGCGTCCTCACAGGTCGTTGAGTGTGGACTATAATTGTCCCACTGGACCTTGACCTGGTCTACCATTCGACGTCGTAATTGTCGAACACGATGATCTAAGATGTGGGCCGACTGATCCGTGAGTACTCCCTCATCCGATATATGCAAGGAACTCATGTCAATCACATGTGTAGGATCACTAATGCAATGTCTCAAAATTGTTACATGAAAAACATCGTGCATACACCTCAAAGAATTAGGCAAGGCTAGACGATAGGCCATGGGCCCCTTTCTCTCCACAATCTCGAAAGGTCCCACGAACCTAGGAGAGAGTTTAGATCCCTTTCCAAACTTGATCGAACTCTTATGTGGTTTAACTCACAAGAAGACTCGATCGCCGACCTCGTAACTACGGTCGACTCGATGCGCAACGACATAACTCTTATGTCGATCCTGCGCTTCTTTAATCCCTTGTCTTATGGTTTGCATTTTCTCTTCCATTTCTTGGATCGCTGCTGGTCCCACCAGGACCCTATCCTCAAGACGATCCCAACTCAAGGGTGTCCGACACGATCGCCCATAAATAAACTCAAAAGGCGCCATCTTAATGGTGCTCTCGTAACTGTTGTTGTAAGAGAACTCCACTAGAGGCAAGAATTCCTCCCAATGCTTTTGTTGGTCCATCACGTACATGCGCAACATGTCTTCCAAGGTTTGGTTCGTTCATTCAATCTGTTCGTCAGTCTCTCGGTGATACACAGTACTAAAATTAAGTTGGGTTCCCAAGGCCTCTTGGAAACTCGTCCAAAATCGTCCAGTAAACACTGATCCTCGATCGGATATAATCTTCTTAGGCACGCCATGCAGCCTCACAATCTCACTGATGAAAACTCTCGCTATATCAAGTGCCTGATACGTCGTACGCAAATGAATAAAGTGAGCACTCTTCTTCAGAGTGTCTACTACTACAAAACTCGAGTCGTGTCTCCTTACCGTCAATGGTAATCCAACAATAAAATCCATCGAAATAACCTCCCATTTCGATTCCGAGATGGCATGTGGTTGTAGTAATCTTGTTGGGTGTCTATGTTCAACGTTTACCTGTTGACACTCCAGACACATGGCCACATAGTTAACTATGTCGACCTTCATTCCCCTCCAGAAGAATAAGGGTTCACGATCTTCCCTCATCTTTGTGACTCCCATGTGAGCCATGTAAACTGCTCTATGAGCCTCGCTCAGGATCAACATCCTCAACTCATCGTTTGGTGATACGTAAATACGACCTTTTAACCTCAATAACCCATCTCTATCAAATGAAAATCCCTCATACTGTGGTACCATCATGGTGTTTTGTCCAATAAAACCCTCAACCTCTTTGTACCAGTCATCATCACGCTGTAAGCTGAGAATCTTCTCACATAGATTCATCTGAAGAGGCAACACCAAGAAGATGCGTGGCCTCCGACTCAAAGCATCTGCCACTTGTTTCATTGTTCCCTTTATGAAAGTAATCTCAAAGTCGTACTCACTAAGCAATTCTGACCAACGCCGTTGTCGCGCGTTCAGGTCTCTTTGCGTAAAAATGTGTTGTAGTCCACAATGATCAGTCTTTAATTCAAATTTTTGTCCAACAAGGTAGTGTCTCCAAAACTTCAAGGCATATACAATTTCTAATAACTCCAAATCGTGCGTCGCGTAGTTCTCATCATGCCTTCTCAGCTTCCTCGAAATGTAAGCAATCACTCGACCGTCTTGCATCAAGACTCTGCCTAAACCTTCCTTGGATGCGTCAGTGCATACCAAGAAGTCTGCGTCCATGTCAAGGAACTTTAGTATCAATGTTGTGCTCAACAAATATTTAAGCCTTCGAAATGCTTCCGCGCATTTCTCTATCCAAACAAACTTCTTGTTTTTCTTTTGCAATTCCGTGATCGAATTTTCTATCTTTGAAAATCCTTCGACAAATCGTCGATAGTATCCTGCTAAACCCATAAAACTACACACTTCTATGACATTCGTCAACGCAGGCCATTCCATAATAGCCTCAACCTTGGCTCGATCCACGGCGATACCTTCGCTGGAGATGACACGCCCTAAGTAGTGAATTATTGATTGATAAAAAAAGCATGTTGACAACTTCCCATACAATTTGTGCTCTCGTAGACACTGTAGTACCAAGAGCAAGTTCTCGTCATGCTCCTCCATCATCCGAAAGTAGACCAAGATATCGTCAATGAATACTTGGACGAACTTTTCCAAGTACTCATGGAACACCCCGTTCATCAAACTCATGAGTACCCCTGGGGCATTTGTCAGTCCAAACAGTAAAACAATAAACTCGTAATGTCCAAATCTCATCTTAAAGGCGGTCTTAGGGATGTCATCCTCCCTGATCCGCAACTGGTGGTACCCCCATCGCAAATTGATCTTGGAGAACACCGTCGCACCCTTCATTTGATCGAACAGATCATCAATTATGGGTTAGGGATACTGATTCTTGATGGTAGCCTTGTTCATTTGACGGTAGTCAATGTAAAGCCTCCATGATCCGTCCTTCTTTCGTATGAAAATAACCGGCGCACCCCACGGTGACAAAATAGGACGTATCAGTCCCAGGTCCAACAACTCCTTCAATTGCATTTTCAGCTCTTGCAACTACAGGGTCGACATCCAATAAGGCGTTCTTGCTATCGGTTCGGTCCCCGATTTCAGGTCTATGTTAAACTCCAGTTCCCTTTCCGGCGGCATCCCAGGCAACTCCTCTGGAAATACGTCCGAAAACTCCTTCACCACCGTAAGGTGTTCTAGACCTTCCGCTACTCCCTTTTCGTTTAGTGCGGGGATCGCATAAAGCTTGCACCCCTTGCGCATGATATTCCGTAACTGTAAGGAAGAGACGAACCTCATGGATACTCCCTGGTTATTTCTTACAATCACACATCTCTATCCTTCATCATCGGCCAAGATCAACTGTTTCATCTTACAGTTGAGTATCGCCTCATGCGATTCCAACCAATCCATACTAATCACGACGTCATAAGATCCCAAGATTGTGACGTACAAGTTGACCCTCGTGACAAACTCTCCCAGGTTAAGGGCATAGCCCTTAACCTTTCCTCCAACCTTCTGTTTGGCTCCTGAAGCCATCTCTACGAAGCTAAACTCATCCTGTTCGACTGCCTTTACCTTAATCCTTTTTAGCACTGCACTAGAAATGAAACTCTTAGTAGCACCTGGGTCTATCAAAATACTAAGGGTCTGGTCAGCGACAGTACCTGTCGTCTCGAGTACAATTGACTGGTGCTCTGCCTGGCAGTTATTCACCGCCGCATGAATCCGATGAGCCTTGCCCATATCTCCCACGGTAGTGGGTCCGGCTGATCTTGACACTCTGGTCCTCTCCACAGGACAATCACGCTGGTAGTGTGGCTCCCCACACGTCCAACACCCCTTCTTCGGCCCAGTAGTCCTGGTACCTGAAGTAGAAGAAGACAACCCACCGGCCTGGAACCCAGGTCTGTTCTGCTGAACAGGCCTAAATTGTTGCTTCTGCGAGAGACACGGGTACTAATGCTGTGGTCCCCAATAAGGTGCCAGCTGTTGAGGCGACGGTCGTCGGGGTGTAGTGAAAGTGGATCCTCTCTGGAAGCCACGATATCTCGGTGTATGTCTCGCTGGTGTCTGATGCTGCGGTGTACTAGATGAACCCTGCCCTGCTGGTCTTGCTGGAGTCCTGGTCTGAGCCCCACTGATAAGCTCCTCCTCTACTATGAGGGACCTTTTCGACAACATCGTGCAACGCTTGAGGCATCAAGATCCTAACCTTTGCACGCAGGCTTCCGTTAAGGCCAAACATGAACCTGTTGACCTTGAGCTTCTCAATGTTAAGGTGGGGAGCATACCGGAGTAGCTCCATAAAATGTGCCTCGTACTTGGGCACCGTACGACCTCCCTGTCGTAATGCGTTGAACTCATTGAGATGATGCTTAATGAATTCCTCTGAAAGGTACCTCTCTCGGAACCATTCCTAGAACAGTTCCCATGACACGTCTTCCACTATAGAAGAGCACTCCCCTTTAGTTGAAAGACTGCCATGCAGACCTTCATGTTGGAGGTATAATCGCGAAGTGTGAAGCACATCGCTATATTATCCAACCATGCCTCGGCAGCGGCGCCATCCAGGGCACCAAAGAACTCGAGAAATTTAACCTTCTCGAGTTCACGGTGAATGCTACCAGTAACAGCCGGTGCGCGCAGCGGAACCTTAGCGGGTGTTGGTGCCCTGGCCTCGTCTTTGTCCAATCGGATGATCAGTGCCTCGGACATGCACTGAAAATAACTCATCATCCCAACAACATCACCAACTGCTATCTTCTCCTGTCCGAGAACCTGCTTGCCTCCCTGGGGGTTAGACCCCTCAGGCGTGGATGCTACTGGAGGTGTCACGCCTCCTCCCCTAGCACCTTGTCGTCTTCCTCCACGACATCCTCTAACCCTGATTACCTACACACACACAATCAACTCGATTAGCAACAATATAATCACTCTAATCATGTCAACGAAAGTCGTAGCGAATCCCAAGCTACGGGACAAGCCGGCTCTGATACCATATGTAACAACCTCCTCGTTACGCTGACAATCCTCTTAACAAGTGAATTTTTTTTTTGTTACATGTGGGTGCGCGCGTGTACAAAGGAAATAAATACATTCGACTCTACGTCACCACCTGACGACAAATGAGATGCAACCACGATGAACACAACAAGACGACATAAGACGCACAACAAGTGACTGCATGCATTAACGATGATCAATCAATCAATAAGTAAGACTGACTACGCATCCATCCTACCCTGCAATGGTTAGGACCTCCAAGACACATAAGCAATGCTCAAGCCCAGGTTCCCATCGATTTTAACCATTTAAGATCTCAGGGCTGGCGACTGTTCTGAGGAACATGGAGGTGTCTACGTCCCGCCTGACACAAAACAGACCAAGCACATGGAAGGTTTACCAACCAAGCACAACATTACTTAAAAGAACAACATCCCTCATTTACTAACTTAGAACAATTTATTGTACTTAATCCAAGAACATTTCGCATTATATGTTCATCAATAATAATAAAAATTACAAACACACTGTCATGAAATAATAAACACAGTACATTTATATCACATTAACCAGGCGGAATAACAAGCGCCTTACATCTTATGTGTTATCCATAACAATAAAAACTACAGTATCAATGCCATAAGAGGGAAGCACCTTTTCATTTTAAGTTACAATAACTTTGCAAGAAAACAATCACACTGCAAGATAATGGTGATTAATAAGGCTAGTAAGGAAATCAACACAATTTATTCCAACCTCTAATACGAGCCCGATGTCGCATGTTTAAGCACGTAATGACTTCGGGATATAATCAATTTAGTCCTAAGGAAATTCATTGCGCAAGTTTCAATGTAACGTGCTTATGGTTCCATCTTAATTCAATTGTCTTAATCCATTTTTATTGTTATAAGTTTTCTGTTTTAAGGTTTCTATCTAAATATCATGTTAGATATATATAACAATGCCCCTAGACGTAGATTAAGTACATCTTATCGACCCTTACCCAAATTTTCATTCCACTAGAATTGATAATGGAAACACTTCTTGACTCTAAATATACTAACCAATCAAAACCTTAACCATTTCATAGCCATATATAAATACCAAATTTAAAATTCTATAAGGGTTATATACTTCACTCATTCAGAATAATAAGGACAATCTACACTATGGTAAATCATGGGTAATTCGATGCACCACATATAATGATAGAACAATTAAAAAAAAACTAGAATAAAAGATAATATTAATTAAGGATAATATTAATTAAAGCCATTATTAATTAAACAACAGAAATCCAATTTACCTTTGGAATCAAGGAATACATCACAGGCTATACATGAGGGGCGATGATCATTATATTGATGTTCGCTCACCATGTAATTCTATAAATCTGCAGGCAATGAATTCAAGGCGGTCTGAAAAAGCCAGTGACTAAGGGCGAGTAATAAGGTAAGGAAAACACAGGTCAACTAAACAAGAAAATCGCACTGTCCATAAGTTTCGTTGTCTATAATTACATTCTTTTCTACGACAGAATTCGCACAGCAAGCAGTCCCGGTTTCACTCGAGCAGCACTCAGTCAAGCATCTTCATCAAACATTTTTGAAAGCATAGAAGTATGAATACAAAACGCAGTCAAAATTTCAGCATGGAGTGGCCATCGAATAGCAACACAAACATTAAATAGGAGAAAATCGTGGTAACCCAGCAGCAAACTCAGTCAGAGGTCAATACAATCTAGAACACATTCACCATCTTAGTAGGTTTAAAATGCAATGTACAACGTTGGCCAGGTAGCTAGATCACATCCAGAACAAAATTACAGTGATAATTCACAATGAAATTGCCAAAGGGAATGTTTCAGAACCAATTGTTCAAACAAATTGCCAGTACACTCATTGCCAGAATGAATTCTCAAACTAAATTTTACAAAAACTAATTGACAATACACTCACTGCCGGAATGAATTCTCAAACTAAATTTTACAAAACGAAATGATAGTACACTCATTTCCAGAATGAATTCTCAAACTAAATTTTACAAAAACGAAATGACAGTACACTCATTGCCGGAATGAATTCTCAAACTAAATTTTACAAAACGAAATAACAGTACCTCATTGTCGGAATGAAAACTAAATTTTACAAAACGAAATGACAGTACCTCATTTCCAGAATGAATTCTCAACTAAATTTTACAAAAACGAAATGACAGTACACTCATTACCGGAATGAATTCTCAAACTAAATTTTAGAAAAACGAATTGACAGTACATTCATAGCCATATTTAAAATGACCCCAGTCAGATATAAACACTCACAACCATATGTAAATGCTCACATTAAAACAGAACGCCCACAGAAATATATCAACGCCCACAACGATATGGAAACGCCCATAGTGATACCAAACGCCCTCTGAAATATTTAAATTCCCACGACAATATGAAAATGCTCAAATTAAAACAAATGCCCACGGCAACATGAAAATGCTCAGATTAAAACCAAACACCCATGACAACATGAAAATGCTCAGATTAAAACCAAACGCCCACGACAATATATAAAAGTCCCACAGTCATATAAACACACAACCATAAAATCTCTTTTATCCCAACTGACATGCAACAACAGAGTAAGAAGAAATATATTATAACTGGAACACAATTTCAATTGCCGAAGAACAAAGCAAGAAAACCAATCAATCCAATGAGAACCCAAGCAAATGGAAGTTAAGTATTTTTTATCTCACAATGCCAATACAAAAATGTTGATGACAATAAGAGAGGGCTAAGGTCCTAATACCCTCTATCATGCAAATGAAAAACATGCCGTTGCCTTAACTCCCACCTCGAATGATGACCCCGCGCTCCATGCCGCTCCTGCTCCGCGCCGCTCCCGCTTGCCGACCGTAGAGACTACACCGGTACCTCCTAGCCAATCGCTAGGGGTACTCTGCTTCCCCCTTAGCCCCCCGAGCCTCAAAGGGGCCACACACTATCCAGATGGTAGATCTAGCTTCCCAGCTCGCCTGGCAGGGCTGAGCTACCACTCCTATCTGAGATGGAAAATTCCCAACTCTCCACAAGTAATCAGTCAAGTCACAAATCTGGCAGCGTAACATTATGCTAACAACCGATCCCTTTCTTCCTCCTCTTCCCTTTCTTTTATAGAGTTTTTCACTCCTCCAACTTTCCCAAAATCACATTTTAATTAAGTTTTAATAAAAAAATACTAAATGATCTCCTTCGCACAAGTGTCGTCCATCCCCCTCTTTCCTCAAGTAATTATTTTCTTTAATTTATTAATTCACTCATTTCCCTCACCCACCTAGAATTGCCCCTAAATTCACTCCTAGGTGTTCCTAGATTCCTTTACAAGTTTAATTACTTTCCCTAAAATGAAGTTGCTAATTTTAGTTCATTTTAGAAGGTTCTTAATTGCAGATTCCTTACTATGTTGACCTCACTTTTTACCATAAGTTCCCATCTTTCCTTTATTATGTTTCCTCCATTTACTTAGTTTCCCAATTATTATTATTCTCTTCCTTCCCCCTTTTTATTAGACCCAAAATGGCAGTTGCGCTATTAAATCTTTCCCATTTATTATTTATTTAATATCTTTTGTACTTTCACAAGTTAGGAAATAATTTCTTCTTTGCAAATTTTTAAAACCATTAGTTTTAATTAAATTCTTACTCTCTTCATTTACCCCAAGAATTTTATGAAGACCAAACTATTACTTAAGTGGGTTTTTGTTTAAATTTTTATTTTTATTCTAGGGTCTTTTTCTTAAGGTTAGACTAAATTTTTACCCTAGAAAAGTTTTAGACTTTGGACTTAGATTCTGAACTGGACAACACTTGGCTAGGGAAGTTTTTTAAGGATTTATTAAGGCGTTAATGTCTTAGGGCCATCTAGGTTTGTTTCTTCATCATCATTAACGCGACGTTCCCTTCAGGACGCACTACGTGCTCCAAGGGTGCCACTCGCCTCATTCGTTTCTTTTGCACGACGTACCTTTCAGGATGCACCACGTGCTCCAAGGGTGCCACTCGCTTCTTATGGTTCTTTTGCATGACGTTCTATTCAGGATGAACCACGTGCTCCAAGGGTGCCACTCGCTTCTTGTGGTTCTTTTGCGCGACGTGCCCTTCAGGATGCACCACGTTCTCCAAGGGTGCCACTCGCCAACTTGACTGATTGGTAGACATATATAACCCCTGGAGTCAACACTCCGCCAGGTGAACTTGTGGGAGACTAAGGGCTCTAAGGAATAAGGCCCCCGCCTTATTGCACGCCCCTTAGAATCATCGTGAGTGATTGTCGCAGTCTGCCCTCATGGCATCATGGATCCTCTCAAACTAGGTAATCGTTAACCTACAGTTCGAGCCATGGCGGGAGTGCTAGTTGGTTGTGGCAGGGCTGTTGTCCACCCCTCTCCCTCAACCTCTCTGGAAATCATGTGTGGCCCCTTTAATCCATATTTGAGTCTGGTCGGCAAGCTATCGTCAGCCTGCATCATCAACAATCGTGTCAGAACATGTCAACATCATATCATCATATCAATGAAATATCACGGTAAATAAATCAACCCAAATAGCACACTCCCTAACTCAATCCGGAGTCCAAGGGGTTCCACCGATGCCTCTGCATCCTCAAGGTCCAAAACCCTGCACACTCAATAAAACTGAGTCAATAGCACCTGTCTACGTCAAAGCAGTAAAACATCATGTCATCTATCATAACACATCATAATCAAGGATAAATGTTTTAACATCATAAAAGTCTAGATCACTTGTGAGCAAGTGTCCTCAAAGAATAAGTTTTCTCAGTGCGCCAGAGCGGGATGTTACAATATTGAGTCGCAGAGAATAATGCCCATAACATAGAAGAGTAAATTTGTTGTCAACAAACATAGAGTTAAGTTTGCGGGGAGGGATCACAATGCAGCTTTGAGTTTCCAGCAATATGTAAAAACATAAAATAAATTCATCCAACATTATATAAAAATGCAGAGATAAATTTTTCAACAACCTTTAAAAAAAATGTAGAGTTAAATCGTAGAGCAAGGTATACTAGAAGTAAAGAAAAATGTACAATAAATCACCAGGAGAAGCATTAGAGCTCATCCTTGAATGATTACCAGGGAGGGTATTAAATTCAAGGATCAACACAAGTGTCTTAAGAGGTTCAGTGCGGGAATAAAAACCACCACAATGCAAGACAGTTACTCAATGATGAAAATTCAAAAGGGTTAAACGGCTGGGCAGAAGCACCCTTTGCTCATCATCCATGCACAGAAAAATAGGGCGTTTGCATCCATAGGTATATTAACATCGAAGTGACGATTGTAGATCCTTCTCCTGGATGACTGCTCGGGCATGGACTGATGATTTAGGGATGAAGGCGAAGAAAGAAAAATAAAAACCACAATCATCACAAATCAATAAAACCATAGGAGAATCACTACAATCATGGATCGAAAGCTAAGGGGATCAATAAAAAATGAGCTTAAGACTATGGGAGAGATTCAATTATCAATAAAATTCTAGGTCAATCATTTCCTTCACCCATTAAATACATAACTAAAGGCATAAAGTATACTAATAATCTATCATGAAGAAATAAAATAAACGTATTGTAGCCCAAGTCGCCTACTTTGAGGTTTTTTCCTGCGTGCAATGTGTAGCTCCCGCTTGTCGATCGATGAGATGTCACCGGTACCTCCCATCCAACGCTAGGGGTACTCTTCACCCCCCTTATCCCCCCGAGATGCAAAGGGGCCACGCAAACTAACCACAGAATCAGCTAGCTCCCAACTCGCCTAGCAAGGCTGAGCTACCACTCCTCACCGAGCTGGGTATCCCAACTCCCACAAGCTAAGTCAGTCAAGTCTAAAATTCCACAGCGTAACCTTACGCATGACAGAAGAGATCCATCATCCTCCTCCTCCCTCCTTTATATATATTTTCTAAGTCAATTACTTTCCCAAAATCCCTTTTAATTTATTGTTCAATAATTTAATTCATAATAATCCTCCCCGTACATGTGTCACCCATCCCCTTCATTGCACCAAAAATGAATTTGCTTGATTAATTAATTACCCCTATTTCCCTCACCCACCTAAAATCACTCCTAGAATCGCTCCTAGGTGCCCCCATATTCCCTTACAAGTTTTAATGACTTTCCCCCTTACTAATTTACTAGTTGAGTTTAATTTAGAAAGTTCTTGAATGCTAGATACCTTACTAAGTTAGACTTTATGCTTTTTCCTTTTGTTTCCCCTTTCTTTTTATATTTCCCTCTTTTTCCTAGTTTCCTAATTCTTTTAGATTTCCCTCTTTCCCTTTTTATTTAAAACTCAATTTGGCAAGTGTAGAAATTAACTTTTTTCCTTTTTTTCCTTTTTAATAAGTAAATTGTAATTGGCATAAGTGAGAAAACAATTATTTCCCCTTTTTTAAATTTTATTCCCCAAAAGATTTTTTATAAATTAAAAGAATTACTTGCCTCCTTCTCGACACATGATTAATGATGATTATCATTTTTATTTATTTACTTTTATTTTTATTTTTACATACATATTTTTATTTTACCGCAAGTTTCACCTAGACCTAGATTTAAATTTCTGAGGGTGGGCGACATTTTATTAGAGAAATTGTTTTAATTTTTTCTTATCACGTTATTCTTCCTAAGGCCATCTAGGTTTATTCATTTATTAATTAACAACAGGACCTGCCCTTCAGGACGCACTAGGTTCTCCAAGGGTGCGACTCGCCTCTTTCTGTTTCTCCTGCACGACGTGCCCTTCAAGACGCACTACGTGCTCCAAGGGTGCCACTCACCTCTTAACTGACTTGGTAGACATCAAAATCCCTAGAGTCAATACTCCACTAGTTGATCTCATGGGAGACTAAGGTCCTCTAAGGAATAAGGGCCCTACTTTATTGTGCGCCCCTTACAATCATCGTGAGAGACTATCGTAGTCAACCCTCACAACATCACGGGTCTTCTCGAACTAGGTAGTTGTTAACATACAGTTCGAGCCATGGCGGGAGTGCTGGTAGGACGTGGAAGGGATGTTGTACACACCTCTCACTCAACGTATCTGGTAGTCATGAGTGACCCCTCTACTCCACATGTGACTTTGGTCGACAAGCTATCGTCAACCTGCATCATCAACGAATCATGTCAGAAATATATCATTATCATATCATCTAATCATATGCATGGATGTCATATATACAACAATAAAACCACAATAGTCCCCTCCCTGACTCGATACAGAGTCCAAGGGGCTCCATCGATGCCTCTGCATCCTCGAGGTCCAAAATCCAGAACACTTAGGAAAACTTAGTCAATAGCACCTGTCTATCTTATGCAACAAAATAACATGTTGTCAATTCATAACTCCTCATAATCATAATCAAATGCCCAAAAGTGTAATAATTTGGATCACTTGTGAGCAAGTGTCCTCAAAGAATAAGTTCGTTCAAGGTACGCAAGAGCGAGATGTTAAATGGTGGTAATTACTCTCCTTATAGTTATAGGAGGATTGCAATTGTCCCTTGAATTTGACTATGGAGTTGGAATGTTTGGACTAGGATCACTACGAATACATAGGTGGTATTAGAGAAATCTCCCATAGAGGTGGTATTGAATTCAAGGTGAACGCACACACCCACTCTACAATGGTATGCATATGGGCCAATAGAACTCTTGGTGATTAATGGCTATCCTAGCATGGAATTAGGTAGCCTATAATGAATGTCAATGTATGCACCTCTATGTTGTCAGGACAAATAAGTTTGTTCCATCATGGGATTAGAAATTCCATTTTTAGTTGAAAAAGTGAGAAAATATTAAAAAAATGGTGAAAATGGTTCTCATATTTGGATTGAAATTAGAAATGAATGCCAAAGGGAAATTGGGAAACTAGTTTTCTTGACCATTAGGTACTCTAATCTACAATCTGAATGTGAATTTGACTCTCCAAAAGAACTAAAATGTAGATATATGAAACATAATCTCTATTGAAAATATTCATCGGTGAATTCTTTAGTTCTTATGTGAGGAAAACATGAGAAGACCTAGTAAAATGTACTAAAACTTGTCTTCCAAAGAATCTCCCCTTTGGTATATCATGCAACCACCCATCTTCCTGAGATGATAAACCCTAAACTAATTTTCCAAGGTACTTAAGTTGAGTTTCGAAATCACACAAAAATCCCAAATTTGTTGTAGACGGGGAAACCAAATGAGCCTCATGGACATGCAAATAATATTCGTGGTCTTGTCTATAAGAAATTCAAAATATTTTTGCAATTTTCAAACTCAGCTCAAGTGCCTTGGAAAATTATTTTAGGGTTTATCACCTTTGGAATATGGGTGGTCACGCAATAGGCCAGAGGGGATATTCTTTGGTAGACAAGTTTTAGAACATTTTACTAGGTCTTCTCATTTTGTCCTCACAAAAGGAACTAAAAACTTCACAACTAAAGACTTTCAATAGGTTTTATGTTTCCTAGGTCTACATTTTTGTGCTTTTGGAGAGTTGATTGCTCATTCAGATTGTAGATTCTTTTAAATTATTTGATGTTACCATCATAATATCTCTTAGAGAGATATGTTTTTTAAAGTACTTCTTGAATTGGTTCCAGGTGATTTTCATCTCACTAACCTTCTTCACATTTTTAAGGTCTTCCCACCATATATATTCTCTTCCATTCATATTAAAAATGGTCACTCTAGCCTTAATGTTCCAAAAATAATCATCTACATAAAAGTACTTCCTTATTCCGAGAATTGATTCATCAACTTATTCACCTTATTTCACCTCACCATTAAAGGTAGATGGATTTATATTTTTGAATTCCCCCTTTAAATAATCTCTAGTATACCTCGTCTTCTTATGTTTATGAGAGGAAGGATTTGAACCGTAACTAATTGAATGATGAGAAGTAGTTATATCCTTTTCTGATGAGTTTGATTATCCATGTGTCCTATTATTAGATGTTCGAATTTTAACACTATGAGACCTCTTCCTTTAAGGAATTTTACCAATATTACTTGAAATCTATGCTTGATGTATATTTTTTGAATCTTGGTCAAAACCTATAGTAGGGAAGCATTTAAACTATTCTATTATTTTTGAGTTCCTAGTATATTTTCTTCATCTTCCCTGCAACTCTAAAGTTCTACTTCCAGGCTTCTCATCGTTTCTTACATGTCTGAAGGAGTCTATGTATCTCTTCTTTCATTAAAATTAGTTTCTTGATGATGTGGAATATCTTCCATCATAACTTACTTACTTTGTATTTGTTAACTATTAATTTTAACATAACTATCAAAAACTATTATCATCCATTGTTCTTTCAATCCATATAGTAAATATAGCCCCTAGTGCTATAATCATGCTCTTTTTAATGTCCCCAACCTAAAACAATAATATAATAAAATTGACAAATTATTATAATTCATAATTTATAAATCGAGGAATAATCATTTTCAAAAAATAAAGTGTCCACATATATATTTTTCAAATAAAATCCATTTTGAAACACGTGTATGTCTATAATTATATAGACATAGTTAAATATGATTACATATTTCCATGCCTTTGGAAATTACGAATTAGGCATTCAATCCACAACCTTCATCAAAGAAGAAACACAAAACACATGAAACATATAAATTATATATATATATATA
>ML799067.1:90349-101894 GCA_009831015.1 Picea engelmannii | reverse complement strand
TCACATCTATAGCAACATGCCTTCTCTACACTATTTCGCACATGATTTAATGTCTATAGAAATGGACTGGGAAACTATTAGTCTTCAACTTCAACGGCATGAATAGTTCTTTGGCAATATACATACTATAGATCAGTCCATAAACAAATTTCCAACCAACGACAATCAAACAGTCACATAAAACAAATATTGTCCCAAATGAATTGTATAAATGATTAAGAAACTTGCACATTTTTAATAGGTGAACTCTCTAAAATTGTTCATAGCACTAGGCCAACAATAAGATAAAAGAACAACATTTCCATTCATACCTAGTCTACATGCGTTTAAGATTTAATTTAATAATGAAATGAAGCATTCAAGGAAATCTATGTGCAACACAGACCTCATACAAATGGCACCGTGTTTTATGAATAAATGTTGCAAACTAAAGCTAACCATCCACAAAAATTAAAGAAGAATTAAAGAAGGAGAAAGATAAGTCTTTATGCATTGGCGAATTTAGCTAAGAAGAAATATATAACTAGAAGCATCTATGTTGATAAATCCTTGGGTGTTCATAAATCCTTGTGTTTGACTCTGTATTCCCAAGACCGCAATCCCCAATTTATATGCAAAGGCAATAACCTTGAAAATAGAGGGTATGTATTGATATTGCAAGGCGTATGAACATAGGTAAATTTCTTTTTCAAATATATAGAATTCCAAGATTGTACCATGTTTAGTTTATATATCACTAGGAATATTTAATTTATCTTATTCTATAAAGAAAATATGCATTATACATAGTCCTCATTTCTAGCATTATCATATTATAATTTAAATCTTGCAAAAACAAATCTTTAGAGGGAAAAGTAATCACCATAATACACATAGGAAGTACACAAATATATCAACATGATTATTTAACAAGTATTTCTCTTTGAAAAACAGAGAAACAGATAAAAATTCCAAAAATAATGAGACAAAATGTATTTCTTTCTTCACAAGCAATTCAGATTTTATAAACTAAGTATTTATAAGAATTTTCAGAAAACGATTGAGAAACTTATCTATTTGTATACTGCAAACCAAGGAACAAACTAAGGTTGACCAATTTTCTACGCAAATGCAGGTATTCCTATATGGAAATCACCACATAGCCAAGTTATAATACCACTAGGGTGAAGAAGCAATGCAAAATAATTAGGATAATCTCTCCATCATAAATAAATAAGACTGCTAACCAAGAGTCTCACTGCTGAGTATTTTTTTTAAGATATAGAAGATCCTTGAATCCCATAATAACTTCCCAACACAACACAAGGAGAGTCTTCCTTCTCTGCTCAATAGTCCCTTAGAAGTACCCTCCTTTCAATTCCTAAGTGTGTGCATAGAAAGATCTAGGATGTTGACCATTAACTCCAACATAATTTAACTTGATTCTTAGCTCTTCTCATGGAATTAATGGTTTTCTTTCATTATTAAGTTTTTGAAAATATTTCATCTCTTTGGTACCCAAAACAACTACGACAAAAAGCACAAGAAGAGTCTTCCTTCTTTGGTCAATAGTCTCTCAGAAGTATCATCCCTCTAATTCTCTTGAATGTGTGCATAAAAAGGTCCAAGATATCATCCATTAAATATAACTAAATTTTTCTTAGTTCTTGTCTCTTCTCAATGTTCTTATGGCCTCCTTTCATGTATGTTCCATGGAAGCCTTCTTTTTTTAGGAAAAAACTCTCTTTTCCTCTCTTCTTTCCTTGCAAAAATCATCTCCAATTTTTCATTCAAATTTATTTTCCTTTCCCATTTGAAGTTATTTATGTTTGCATGGGTGAATGATGGATAACAAGAACCTAATCATGAATTTTTTTAGTTCCTAAAATGTAGGGGAGAAAGCTATAAAAATATAGGGGATGATTTCTTAGATGTATGGAAAGGTTACATTCAGTTATCATGCATTTTATAAATAGTTAACTATTCATATAACACTCCCTTATAACCCCTTACCTTCCACTCTTGTGGTATCATAGCCCATGTAGGTGCTCCTACTTAGTCAGTGTTAGTTACCTTATAAATATACAAAATAGCATTATTTACAAGCAGGGATGATTTTAAGGATGGAAATTTATTTTAAAATGTAGAAACCTTGATTAATATGACTAATCCTTCATATGCCAACTATAAATGTTCGGCGATATTTTTGTAAAACTATTCAAATTTCTAAGGATTTTATATAGTTTGTATAAAATTTTGGCAATTTTTAATGTAAAATAATTTGATCCTATAGAATTTGGGCGAATCATTTTTAGAATGACGAACCTTTTTTTGAGAAAAACCATGGAAAATTAGCCCATGAACGAAATTTAGCCCCTAAAATAATCCTTGTTTACAAGTGTTCAAAATATTCAAACCACCATGGTATTTCTACCTCATTGTGTGATATAAAACATAGTGATAAATTATCCACATAGAAAAACATTTCAACATAATTAAATACAAATTATTCAAGAGGCTCAAAGTAGGACATTACACCAACATAGGGATATGAAATTGTAATAACATATCCTTGGGTTCAAGGGTTTGGTGTGATACTAATTTCACCCCTCTCTTTAGTCGAATACATGGTCATACGTTTTTTGAGGAAGGGGGTCTATTTAACTGCAAAATCCTAGAGTAGAGAACCATTGTATAGAAATTTTCTTTGCATATAAATATGAAAAAACACATGAAATCACACTAGATTGATGGATTTAACTTCTTGCAAAAGAACCTTATAGTTGAAGAATCTATTGGTTGCATTTTGGAAAATAAGCCATGAACATCAATTCATTCCTTATTATTAGATTTATTAAAAAAAACAATTACTAAGTACCCAACATAATCACCATTGATTGTATCACCCTTGAAAGCATTTTGGGTTCATGCATGAAAGAATACAAAAATTGGGAGTGGACAAGATCCCTGTTTATAACCTAGATGATGTAACAAATAAGGAAGAAATGTTGAGATGCAATGAGCTTCATACATTGCAAGAATGGAAAGAAAAGAAGAGTATTCTTCTTGTAATCTATTCATGGTTCTAAAGTATAGTTTGTGAAGAATCAAAAAATCAAATGACAAAGCATTGTCAACAATTTCTACTTGAGGGATTGGGATTTTTGGTTTTCAGTGAAGAGAATTTCCCCCAAAATAACAACACAAACATACTCTATTCTCTTTCCAACGTACATAAAAGGAGACAAGTGTCATTTTTATGCACTCTCTTTTATAACAATTTTAAAGAGAACATGAATCTTTTAAGGATAGTGAGGCCTAATATTTTATATTTGAAATCTCTTCAAGCCTTCTTCAATGGGTTGAATAGTATTATTATTGCAACTAAGAAGCATCCAAATTTAATATATTAGGTGCACACAATTCAAATGGTAGTCGGTGTAATTTCTACTATTGCCCTCCAACTGATCTAGAGGATATGGGGACACAAGTTTTAATGTATCCAACACCTTCCAATTCATGGTGGGAATCGTGAGGCTTAAAAAAAATGGAGTCTCAATAAAAAGATATAATTTTCAACCTCTTCAATTTGTAAGTATTCTTTTCTAATTTAAGAAAGAGTCACACTCATTAAAATAATTAATTTTCTCATTGAGTGATTTCATAGTGGTGTTCTCATTTTTTTGGATGTATGGGTTGACCTGGGTTCTACCTTAGTTCTCCAACAAAACCCTAGAAACCATCGGCCCCTCTAGTAAACCAGAAGGAAACACTATGCACAAAGTGCACAACACAGTCTCAACTGAGATGGCTTATGGGTGATTGCATGACCCAAGTGTATGCAATCATGGAAGGGATGAAACTTGTGGGAATGTTAGACCCATTTACTCTTCTACTTCAACATTCATCATATCTACTATTTTACCCACTCCATAACATTCATTCTGCAGAAAACATCATACTAGTCTATTGTGTGTTGTAAATAAACTTCAAAAGATTCGTGTATTCATTTATTCATTCAATAGAAAATAATATAAAAGTAACACATAATATAGCCACACATAGAGACATGATATTTTACTATGGTTCACCCCCTTGGGCTATGTCGACAAAGATCTTCTGCTAATTATTATTCTTCATCAAAATATGGCACTATGTGCATTACATCATAGGTTTATTAATGGTGAGAATGACTAGTCTTGCACCAAGCTCCACAACTTGCGACCTAACCCTTAATTACACTTCATGATTCTCCAAAAGTGATACAACCCAAGCTCCACAACTCTCAACCAAAAAAACTAGCACTGTGACTCAAACTCAAAAAGGTTCTTAAGATACTTCTCGACATACATATGTTATATGATGTAAGATACCTCCTAACTACCTCATGCATTATGTTTATACAAAAATATGGGAAAAGCTAAAGCTCATTACATTGACTCCCAAAACCCTAATCCTAGTGGATTAGGCTTGTCTACATAATAATTTCCTTTGCGTAGTTGGTCTTCATTCCTTGCTTTGACTTTGAGATTGTTCTCCTTAATTCTCAGCGGGTTG
Organism: Picea engelmannii; assembly: GCA_009831015.1. Classification (NCBI taxonomy): domain Eukaryota; kingdom Viridiplantae; phylum Streptophyta; class Pinopsida; order Pinales; family Pinaceae; genus Picea; species Picea engelmannii. Next base: position 97,358 of record ML799067.1, on the reverse strand, counting down.
TTTTCTTTTCCTTCTTAAGCATTGCTTTCTCCTCATTCCCTTGTGTGTATTGCCTCCTTTAGTCCCTTCCTTAGATATTTTTCTAGTTTTCTATGTTGTACCCAAATATAGCCTACTCCAGCACCTTCTAAATTTAATACAATGTGAAAGATCCACTAGTAAATAAAAGGATTGTATCCTTTTTTCAATAAAAAAAAGGGTCAAACTTATTAAATCAATTGATTTTTTATTCCAAAATGGTTCTCATTTCAATTTTACTAAAATGTGAAACTTTCACTATCAAATAAAATAATTCATAAGACATCCACACTTATTCATAGATATATATATGGAATAATGTGATACAACCATTCCATTGATTGAGAAATTTAGTTAATTTAGTCCTCTTGGATATCTCCCTATATTTTCTTTGAAAATAGTTCCTTTAAATCAACGTCTGACCACAGTACAACCATTTTTTATTGCCAACATCTTATGAATAATAAATCTTACTTCCAAAATAAAATTTCTATTCATGGAAACGATGCATTTCTAATAGTTAGAAGTTCAGTTGTAATGAGTGTAAAAAGTCTCCATTTAGCATCTTGTGTTGTGATTTTGATTTTGGTTATGTTTAACCTAGAGTTCCTCTTTATGTTTTTTATTTTTCTCCTACATCTTCACAATGTTTAACCAGATTCTTTTCCTCCACGGAACGGATGAACTGGATGGGTTCAAAATCCTTGAGAAACTTATGATAAAAATGGCATATCATTTAGCAGATATCGTTTTTTTGAAGCAATGCAGGGACTAGGAAATAACTCTTAAGTTTGTTGCGATCAACCACCATTTCAACGCCGAAAGATATAACCGAATTTTTTGCACAACAATTTTCTCTCTCGTCAGGGAAGAAATTAAATCCAAGAGGAAGGATCTGTTAAATATAATGTAACCTCAACAGTCTGACTATACACTGCCAGCTGTACTAGACAGTTGTACTTTCTATTCTTGTTTAGCTTGAGCCTATTTAGCTCAGCCATCTCCCATTGCATTGTAACTTCTTCAGTACTTCTTCATACATTTCAATATACTGTTCTATTCTTTTCTCTCTGCATTTCTCTTTACTTCACAATTTATCATGGTATCAGAGCTTCAACAATAGGCCTCTTCACACAGTCCGGAGAGCAACTCGATCCACACAGCACAGAGTTTCACGGATCTTGAGAGCACGCGACACAGTCTCTTTCACAAGGTTTGGAGAGCCGTTCGTCATACTCTCGAAATATCCTCGTAGGAAACTTCCACGAGGACGCAGACCATCTTACGTTCAAAAGATCAACGTAGGAAGCTTGCAGAGGAAGCAGAGCGTACAATGCTTGAAAGATCCAGGACGAATAGAACGCAGAAGAAGAAACAGTAAAGATTCTTGTATTTTTTCAAGAATCGTCAAAGATTGACGTAGAAGAGCTACATAGAAGAATATGTCAAAGATTGTAGCAGAAAACGAAGAACTCATGAAATTCTTTCAAATCTTTGAAAGATTCACGAATCTTTCTTCCACAGGAGTAAAGAACGCGTCTCGGGTGAAAGGTATAGCCATTGCGGCCATAAGATTCGTCCTGCGAATGAATCCAGAGCGGGAAAACAGTCCAGAAGGGACAAGGAGAGCGTGGAAAAGGCGAAAGCATTTCAGCCGTCAGATCTTGAGCAAAGGACCGACAACCGTTGGATCAGCAGAAGGTGCATGAGGTTTAGTCCTCTGCAGTGCACAGGAGAAATCTCGGCTTGTGCAGTCGCAAAGTCCTGACATCATCTGAACCATCCATCAAGAGACACGTGGCGAGATCCTATTCCATCGCAAAATCGGTAATCAGGAGTTGGACGCGCAAAGGCAATTGCACTCCAAAAACTCTGATACGCGATATCGCAAAATCCTGAAAAGATTACAGCCGTCCATCTCAGATGACAGGTGGCAGCAAATCAACGCATCATTAAATCAGCATTTCGGAGTTCACAGTTTTGAAATACCAATGCAACACGACTTTGAAACTCGTGAAATCGCGATACATGAAATAGCGATAAAGTCTCAGTCGTCCATTTGACCAGACACGTGGCGGACATCGAGGAAACCGTCGGCGTTTCGGCAATTGCGGTTTAAGGTTGACAAAAACTTTGGCATCGCAAGTCGCGATATCCCGAGGTTGAATCAGAACCATCCAACTTGAGGGGACATGTGGCGTAAATTCAAGGCCTCGGGAAAAGTCCCGAAAAGGAAAGAGCCATCGGCATATCAGGATTCGGCAAATCGTGAATCCTAAGGACAAGAAACACGAGCACTTAAAAACTCCGAAGTCTGAAATCCCAATAGGAGGAAAGCTCTGTTGTGGGGCCGAGCTGACGTCATCTCATCAAATCGCGGGATCAGGAGTCTCCACAGTGAAATCCCCGACATAGATTTGAGTCGTCCATCTATTGGGACGCGTGGCAGGAATCAAGTCCACCGGCATTACAGGATTCAGAAAATCACAGATCCTAACGACGAGACGTTCGGTGCATTTGAAGTCTCGATATCGCGAGAAGGGATCAAGTCCGTCCATCATAGGAGGACGCATGGCGCAGATCGATGCAATCGGGAAAAGTCCTGAAAGGACAACGTCATCAGTAAATCGGAGATCGAGGAATCGAGGAGTCAAAAGAACTCATCATCAGAACTTGCGAAATCCCGATTCGCGATATCCCGATAAGATCTGGACCGTCCGTTCACAAGAAGATCTGGATCGTTGAATTGTCTAAAGGTAATTTTTCGCATTTCAACGATTTTAAAGACAAAGAGCCGGAAAAGCCCGTAGCACCTTAACATTAAAGTGCGTGGTTAGATTGCAAGGAGAATAAGGGCCAATTCAAGCATGATAAGCTCTCTTCGGCCATCAAAAAATTGACGTTTCGGTGATCGGAGGTAAATACAAAATTTCCCTCTATTTTTTTCTGCAATTTTTTTTATGGCATCGTCTAGCAATCTAGGACCAACTTAGGGTCTGATTCTTCTGGGAAAGAATTACGAGTTTTGGTCTCTTCGGATGAGATCGTTCTTGCAATTGGGAACCAGTGGATCTTGGATATGTGGAACTAGATCCAGCCGCCCTTTCTGCCATGACAAATGCATAGAGAATTGCTCAGGCAACACTGAGGAACAAAGAAAACAAAGCAAAATTATGGATTCAGAATTCTGTGGATGACTCGATTTTTTCAAAAATCACAGGTGCTGGTACTTCAAAACAGGCCTGGGACATCCTTAAATCCTCCTACCAAGGAAATGACAGGGTCAAAACAGTTAAACTGCAGACCTTGTGGACATAATTCGAGACTCTAAGGATGACAGAGTCTGAAACTGTAGATCAGTTCATGACCAGAGTCATGGGAATCGTGAACCAGATCAGATTGATTGGCGAAACCATCACTGATCAACGAATTGTTGAGAAAATTCTCAGAAGCTTACCCAAGAAATTCGAAATGGTTGTAACAACCATCCTTGAATCCAAGGATCTGTCAAAATTTTCAACAGAAGAATTAATTGGTTCTTTGGTGACACATGAGACCAGACTGCATCTCACAGATGAGTCAATCTCAAATGCTTTCAAAACTCAATTCTCCTTCAGCAAAGGGAGAGGTAGAGGAAGAAGCAGAGGTTACCAAGGAAGAGGGAGCAATCAAAATAACTCTCATTCTAGTGGAGGTAACAAACAAAAATATCTGAATCAAAATTTCCAAGGTCAAAGACAACAACAACAAAATCAATATCAGAATTTCCAGCCTCAAAGAGGCAGAGGGAGAAGATCAAATGAAAAATCAAGCATACAATGTTATTATTGCAAAAAGACTAGGCACTATGAATCTGAATGCAGGAAGAAGCAAGCATATTAGCTCTCAGGCAGAGCACATGTGTCAAATCATACGGGAGACACCTCAAGAGGTATGTTTCTCTCATGCCACAAGACTGAAGAACAACCTAAAAATCTCTGGTTGTTGGACAGTGGATGCAACAATCACATGACAGGTAACAAAGAATTACTTTCATGCATTGATTCTTCAATCTCATCTGATATTACACATGGAAATGATTATTTAGTCAAAGTTCAAGGAAAAGGAACTGTTCCTATTCTTACTAAACACAATGTAAAGAAAGACGTAAACAATGTCTATCATGTTCCATATTTAAAACATAATTTGCTAAGTGTAGGACAACTTATTGAACATGGCTATAAGTTACTTTTTGAGGGAGCACCTTGCAAGATATTTGATAAAATCCCAAGCAGAAAATTAATTTCTGAAATCCATATGACCCCAAATAGGATGTTTCCCCTTACCCTCAGAACTGCAAATCTAAGTCAACCATATGCACAGAGTGCATCCACCCTGAATGAAATAATGGTTTGGCATACACGATTTGGACATCTACCATTTCAGAGTCTAAGTCTTCTTTAGAAAAACTCCATGGTCAGAGGTCTACCTATCTTTAAAGAGCAAATTCCCCCATTTGAGTCTTGCATACTTGGAAAACATAAGAGAGCTAGTTTTCCACAATCTTCCAATCAAGCCAAACAACATCTTGAACTTGTTCACACTAACCTATGTGGACCAATGCAAACAGATTCAATAGGTGGTAGTTTTTACTTTCTAACATTTATTGATGATTTCAGCAGAAAAATATGGAACTATTTTCTCAAACACAAGTCTGAAACATTTACAAAATTCAAAGAATTCAAGGAAGAAGATGAAAAATAGAGTGGAAAATATATCAAAGCACTCAGGTCAGATGGAGGAGGATAATACAACTCCAGAGAATTTGCAAATTTCTGCAAATCACAAGGCATTATCATGCAAACAACAACCAGATATACTCCACAACAGAATGGAGTGGCTGAAAGGAAAAATCAGACAATAATGAATATGGCAAGAACACTTCTTAAAGAGAAACACTTGTCAAAGACTTTTTGGGCTGAAGCAGTAGCATGCTCAGTTTATCTCCTGAATAGATCTCCAACTACAAGTCTAAAGATGAAAGTTCCCCAAGAAGCATGGAGTGGGACAAAGCTCAATGTAGCACATCTAAGGACATTTGGATGCATAGCATATGCTCACATACCTTCTGAATTAAGGAAGAAACTCGATGACATAAGTGATAAATGTATTTTCACTGGATATAGTGAAACATCTCAATCTTACAGGCTTTACAATCCAATCACCAAGAAACTCATTCTCAGCAGAGATGTAAAATTTCTGGAAAATCAATTCTGGAATGATTCCGAAAATCAGCAAATGGACAGTCAAACTTCCTTGCTACCAAGTTCTGAAAATGTAGAAAATCCAAAACAACAAGTACCTCAAACTACTCTTCCAAGAATGCAAGTACAAAGACAACCTGAAAACTCTCAGGATAACTCAACTTCCAGCAGAGAATTATTCTCTGAACCAGAGAATCAGAGAACTCGAAGTTTGATAGAAATCCATCAACAGTTGGATAACTTTGAGCAACACAATCTTTTTGCTTTAATGTCATGTCAACCTACATCCTTTAAGGAAGTAGCTAAGGAGCCACATTGGGTTCACGCCATGAACCAAGAAATTGACTCCATTGAGAAGAACAAGACATGGGATCTTGTTGATTTGCCAAGACACAAGAAGAGTATTGGTGTCAAGTGGGTTTACAAAACTAAACTCAATGAAAAATGGCAGATTGAAAAACACAAGGCAAGACTTGTTGCCAAAGGATTCTCACAACAACCAGGTACTGATTATGGTGAAAATTTTGCTCCAGTAGCAAGATTAGACACTGCCAGAACTCTATTGGGCATAGCAGCACAACACAAATGGCAAGTATACCAGATGGATGTCCAGTCAGCATTCTTGAATGGTTTCTTAGAAGAAGAAGTTTATGTCAATCAACCACCAGGATTTGAAGTCCAAGAGCACCCAGCCAAAGTGTATCCATTGAAGAAAGCCTTGTATGGCTTAAAACAAGCTCCAAGAGCTTGGTACAACATAATTGACACTTATCTGATCAAAAGTGGTTTCAGCAGAAGCCAAAATGAGCCAACTCTTTACACCAAAATAGATCATCATGGTAAAATTCTAATTGTATGTTTATATGTTGATGACATGATCTACACAAGAAATCTTGAGTTAACAGATTTCAAACATGCCATGCAATCTGAGTTTGAGATGATAGATCTTGGCATAATGAAATATTTTTTAGGCATTGAGGTTCATCAATCAGCCAAAGGCATTTTTGTCGATCAGCAAAAGTATGCAGTAGACATCATCAAAAGATTTCACATGGAAGGATGCAATCCAGCAAAAACCCCCATACCATTAGGCACAAAATTGAGCAAAAATGATGAAGGACCTATAGTGGACTCTACTTTATACAAAAGTTTAGTAGGAAGTTTGTTGTATCTTACAACAACTAGGCCTGACATTATGTATGCAGCCAACCTTGTTTCCAGATTCATGGAATCACCAAAATATTCTCATTGGAAAATGGCAAAACAAATTTTGAGATATGTAGCAGGAACAATAAATTTCAGTTTATGTTACACTAAATCTTATAGTAATCAACTCTCTGGTTACATAGATAGTGACTTTGCAGGCAACCTAGATGACAGGAAAAGCACATCAGGATATGTTTTTCAACTGGGCACGAACCTGATTTCATGGGCATCAAAGAAGCAGCCAATTGTATCAATATCTTCTGCAGAGGAAAAGTATGTAGCTGCTACCTCAGCTTCATGTCAAGTTGTATGGCTGAGAAGAATATTGACAGACATGTCACATACAGAAAAGGATCCAACTCCTATTTTCTGTGACAATACATCAGCAATTGCTTTATCCAAGAACCATGTGTTTCACAAGAAAAGTAAACACATTGATGTTAGGACCACACAATGTACCTTTTTGCCTATACTTTTTGCCACTATTATACTCTTGATCACCCATATTTAGACTCATACTATCACTTTATCTGATCATCCCA
>ML799067.1:63157-77261 GCA_009831015.1 Picea engelmannii | reverse complement strand
AATCTTGTGAGAAGGGAGGGCCCACCTTCTTCACAAGATTCACCCGTTAGTTTTAGAAGTGTGTTAGTACAATTTATGTTTATGCTTTGATTAACTTTTGCTGAAACACTACTTTTAAGGAATTCCGCTTTGCTGAAACACTATTGAAATCTGTCTTAGTTTATTGAGTGAAATTCGTAATTCTTTTTATTAGCAATCTTGTGTGATGATTTTATCAGGCTAACCAGAGATTGGGTTAAGGGTTCCTGCTCAGAAAGGAAGGAATCAGAACATCCTGTCATCTGTAGATTTCAATTACTTTTGCAAGTGCGCTAGCCAGAGATTGGGTTAAGGGTTCCTGCTCAGAAAGGAAAGAATCAGAACATCTTGTTCTCTGTAGATTTCAATTTACTTATGCAAGTGTGCTAGCCAAAGATTGGGTTAAGGGTTCCTGCTCAGAAGGGAAGGAATCAGAACATCCTGTTCTCTGTAGATTTCAATTACTTCTGCAAGTGTGCTAGCCAGAGTTTGGGTTAAGGGTTCCTGCTCAGAAAGGAAGGGATCAGAACATCTTGTTCTCTGTAGATTTCAATTACTTCTGCAAGTGTGCTAGCCAGAGATTGGGTTAAGGGTTCCTGCTCAGAAATGAAGGAATCAGAACATCCTGTTCTCTGTAGATTCCCATTATTCCTGCAAGTGTGCTAGCCAGAGACTGGGTTAAGGGTCCCTGCTCAGAAAGGAAGGGATCAGACTATCCTGTTCTCTATAAATCTCAATTTCACAAGTGTGCTAATAAGAAATAGGGCTAAAGGTTCCTGCTTAGAAAGGAAGGAATTGGATGGCCTTGTTCTCTACTAGATAGAGTTAATTTCCTCTGCATTACTGTTTTCATGAAAGAGTGTTAATCAGAATTAAAGTACTGAAGTCTCTGTTGAGAGTAAGGGTCCTGTTCTCTGGTTGCATAATAGTTGTTCTTTCCTGTTGCAAGTATTATTTTAATGTAATCCAGGATTTCTTAAGATTAATCTTTAAGATCTGCAATAGGTAGGTTTCTTTCCTGTGATTTAATCAGAACTTTAGTTCATTCAAGGCAAGTGTGATTAGTATAGTTTCTTTTACTACAAGTCTAAGTTGCTTTTGGAATTGAGCATATATAGTGCGTGGTTATCTTTGAAATAAACAGACTTCCCTGGGTTGACAATTTATGTATCACTTGATTGTTTGAATCAATTAAGCAATTATAGTGACCAACAATTGACACTCGGTTTCATTTCATACGCGAGCTAGTCAATAATGGCGATATTGCACTACAATTTTGTGGTTCTCGAGATCAACTTGCTGATATCTTTACAAAGCCACTAGGGAAGTCAGTTTTTTATTTTCAAAGATAACACTTAGGCATAATTAGTGCTGATGTTTGTAACTGTTGAGTTTAAGAGGGAGTGTTAAATATAATGTAACCTCAACAGTCTGACTGTACACTGCCAGTTGTACTAGACAGTTGTACTTTCTATTCTTGTTTAGCTTGAGCCTATTTAGCTCAGCCATCTCCCATTGCATTGTAAATTCTTCAGTACTTCTTCATACATTTAAATATACTGTTCTATTCTTTTCTCTCTGCATTTCTCTTTACTTCACAATTTATCAGGATCTTGAGGCGGTGTCTAACAAAGCTTGTATGTTGCACATAAAGCTCACCAATATCATCCACACAGACCTATGAGACACAACCCACGACAAGTTTTCCCTAGATTTCGATGAGGTTTTGAGCACGAAGTTATTAAAACAATGATTAAAATTTGTGCATCTCAAGAAACAATCGTTGGGCGACTTAGTAAACGGTAACACAAACATGACATCTTCCAATGTAATTAGCCTCTCTAACCAACAATTGGATCGGCCAAGATGACGGGTATTAGAATAGGGTTCAACTTCGTGATGGTTCCTAACAATATTCCTCTGAAAGAAGTGATATGTGATATTGAGGCTGCCATCAAGCCTCTTCCCTTGGATACAGTTGAAACAATAATACAGGAATGTGCAGTAGCAATAAGCCATACTAAACTCCACAGAAAAAACATCATCAAGGAGGACGTTGTAGCACTAAGAGGACTTAGACAAAACAAGAACATTACAATCCTCAAGGTGGACATGGGTAACACTACAGTTGTATTAAATAATTCAGACTATGTTGATAAAATGATGGATCATCTAACCAACAACCAGAGCTATAAGAAATTAAAAAAAGACCCTAACGACAAGCTTATTAAGCAAGTCTCTTGGGTCATCAATGAATCCTCTCTAGACAAAGGTTTAAAAAAGAGTCTCACCCCATAAACTACTTGGTGCCACGGTTTTATGAATTACCTAAAATCCATAAGGAAAACATCCCCCTTAGACCGATTGTTAACACCATTGGATATCCGACATATATCCTAGAAAAATTCTTGGCCAATAGGTTGAAACTCTTGGTCATCTTAACAAGCTCATTTGTCAAGGATTCAACGCACTGGGTATATGATATCAAGCAGTGGCAGGTAGTAGAGAATGATTTGTTGGTGAGTTTCAATGTATTATCAATTTATACGAAGATCCCAGTAGAAGATTCCATAAGGTCATAGAAGAACTAATGGATAAGGAGACGTTTGGTAAGAGTTTGCGTGAGGTCCACTCTATTTACTTTCCGGGGCAGTTTTTATGAGAAAATAGAAGGTGTGGCTATGGGATCCCCACTTTCGTCAATGGTCACGGATCTGTATATGGAACACTTTGAAGGGAAAGTCCTTGACTCTTTCTCTTTAAAACCCAAAGGTTGGAGAAGATACCTCGATGACACAAATTTCCTTTGGCCTCATGGTAAGAATAGTTTGGACGAGTTTTTCGATCATTTAAACAGTCAGCATTAGAACATAAAATTCACAATGGAGATTGAAAAGGATAACATTCAGTTTTTGGATGTTCCCATCATCAAAAAAGGAAATGGTTCATTTGGGCATGAGGTCTATAGGAAACCCATGCACACTAATAGATATTTGCATGTTGATTCACACCATTTTCCTTCCCAAAAGATTGGAGTACTTAACACCTTAGTGACTTTGATCTTTATGCAGTTCTAAGGATGAACATGTTGGGTTGGAACTAAATCATTTAGCATATGCATTTAAAAGGAATGGATACTCAGTAAACCAAATTGAGAAAGCCATGATAAAGGAAAGAGGATCCTATGGGGGCCAATGGAGTACACGCCAAGAAATGAACAGATTTTACCTCCCTTACATCAAAGGTCTATATGAGAAGATAACTAGGATCTTAAGGAAATGTGACATTCATGTGGATTTCTCCCCCATCAACACCATAAGGACTATGTTAGACTCAACAAAGGATCATATTTTCCCCAACCTACATCAAGGAGTTTATGCTATTCCTTTCTCGTGTGGAAAAGTATGTGGAAAAGTATGCATTGGTGAGACATGAATATCTATGAAAGTCATATTTAAAGAGCATGGTGCCTACCTAAAATTTAATAGAGTCCAAAAGTTATCCCTCATCGAACATTCTTGTACAACTAGTATAAGGTAATCGAGGCTTTGGAAATAGCATTAAACCTCAATAATTTAAATAGGGATGATGGTTGGAAGTCAAGTGAGTGTTGGAGACCAGTTCTTGTTAACTTAAGACATGTTACTTGTTTTACTTGATCGTTGCTTGGACTCAGGGTTTTATTATTAATTAATACCAAGATGACCTCTCTTAATGTGGGTTTCAAGGATCTAGACATCTATTTAGTTGTGTTGCGATGAGCCACTTTTCTTTCTTGAGTGCTCCTACTAATGGTCCCACGAGATATCAAAACACAAGAGATCAAAACGCGTAGAATCTCTTGTTTTAATGAAGAGTTCCTCTTCATATTTTTTATTTTGCTCCTGCGTTTCCCTCCACGGAAGGGATGCACTGGACGGGTTCAAACTCCTCAATAAATTTAAGATAAAAATGACACATCATTTAGAAGATATCGATTTTTTGAAGCAATGCAGCGATGAGGACATCATTCTGAAGTTTTTTTCGATCAACCACCATTTTAACGCTAGAAGATACAACCGAATTTTTCAGGCAACGAGTTTCTGTCTCTTTAGGGAAGAAATTAAATCCAAGAGGAAGGATCTTGAGGCATTGTCCCACAAATATTGTACGCTGCACATCAAGATCGCCAATATAATTCACACATACCTATGGGACGCATCCCACACAAAGATTTCCCTATATTTTTATGAGGTTTTGAGCACGAAGTTATTAAAACAACCATTAAAATTTGTGCATCTTATGGAAAAAGAGTTGGGCGAATAAGCCAATGGTAACACAAACATGACGTCTTCCAATGTAATTAAATTCTCTAACCAATAATTGGATCCACCCAGCCGACAACCTCAACTTTGCAGTGGTTCCTAATAAGATTCATGTGAAAGAACTGATATGTGATATTGAGGATGTCATCAGGCCTCTTCCCTTGGACACAACTGAAACAATAAGACAAGAATGCACATTAGTAATAAGGTGTGCTAAACTCCCCAGCAGAAACATCAGTAAGGAGGAAGTTGCAGCACTAAGAGGACTTGGAACAAGAAAATTACGATCCTCAACGCAGACAAGGGTAATGCTACTATTGTATTAAATACTTTGGATTATGTTGATAAAATGATGGATCACTTGACCAATAACGGGAGCTATAAGAAATTATAAAAAGACCCTAGCAGCAAGGTTATTAAGGAGGTATCTCGGGTCATCAATGAACCCTCTCTTGACGAAGGTTTAAAAAAAGCTTACCCCCAGAAATTACTTGGTGCCACAAATTTATGGATTACATAAAATCCATAAGGACAACATCCCCCTTCGACCGATTTTTAACACCATTGGAACTTCAACGTATCTCCTGGAAAAATTCTTGGCCAGTAGGTTGAAACCCTTGGCCGGTTTAACAAGCTCATTTGTCAAGTATTCATCACACTCGGTATATTATATCGAGTAGTGACAGGTAGCAGAGAATGATTTGATGGTGAGTTTCGATGTAGTATCACTTTATACCAAGATCCCAGTAGAAGATGCCATCAACTTCATCGAAGAACTAACAGATAAGCAGACATCATCACTAGTAAGAGTTTTAATGAGGTCCACTTTCTTTACTTTTCAGGGCAGTTTTAATGAGCAAATAGAAGGTGTGGCTATGGGATCCCTAGTGTCGCCAGTGGTCGCGAAACTTTATACGAACCTTTATATGGAACACTTTGAAGGACAGGTGCTTGGCTCCAAAGATGATTTTACAGGATAAATTTCGTTCATGGCCATCGTTTTCTTAAAAAAAGATTTTTCATTCTAAAAAAGATTTGCCCAAATTTTATAGGATAAAATTATTTTACCTTAAAATTGCCAAAAAAATATACAAACTATATAAAATCCATACAAATTTGAATAATTTTACAAAAATATCACTAAGCATTTATAGTTGGCATATGAAGGATTAGTAAGATTCTCCAAGATTTCTAAATTTTAAAATAATTTTCCATCCTTAAAATCATCCTTGATTGACTCTTTCCCTTTAAAACGCAAAGGTTGGAGAATATGCATCGACGGCACAAATTTCCTTTGGCCTCATGGGAGGAACAGTTTGGATGTTTTTTTCGATCATTTAAATGTTCAGAATGAGAACATAAAATTGAATGGAGATTGAAAAGGATAATAGCATTATGTTTCTAGATGTTTGCATCACCAAGAAATGAAATGGATCCTTTGGGCATGAGGTCTACTGGAAACCCACGCACACTCATAGATATTTACATGTTGATTCACACCATTTTCCTTCCCAAAATATTGGAGTACTTAACACCTTAGTGACTAGAGCTTTACACATTTCTGACGATGAGCATGTTGAGTTGGAACTAAATCATTTAGCAGATGCATTTAAAAGGAATAGGTACTCAGTAAACCAAATTGAGAAATCCATGATAAAGGAAATAGGACCCTATGCGGGACAACGAAGTACACGTCAAGAAATGAAGAGGTTTTCCCTCCCTTACATCAAAGGTATATCTGAGAATATATCTAGGATCTTAAGGAAAGGTGACATTCATGTGGCTTTCTCCCCCACCGACACCATAAAGGACTTTGTTAGACTTAGCAAAGGATCAGATTAACCCAAACCTGCATAAAGGAGTTTATTCTATTCCTTGCTCCTGTGGCAAAGTCTACATTGGTGCGACAGGAATATCAATGAAAGTCAAATTTAAAGAGCATGGTTCCAACCTAGAATTGAATAGATTCCAAAAGTCATCCCCATCGAACATTCTTGTACAACGAGCCACCATGTGCGTTTATAGGATGCTAGAGTTGTGGCCAAACTGGATAACTATGGGAAGCGTAAGGTAATGGAACCTTTTGAAATCATGTTAAATCCAAATAATTTAAATAAGGATGATGGATGGAAGTTAATCAAGTGTTGGATACCAGTGCTTGTTTACTTAACACACATTACTTGACCTTTTCTTGGACTTAGGGTTTTATTATTAATTAATACCAAGATGACCTCTCTCAATGCGGGTTCCAAGGATCTAGACATCTATTTAGCTATGTTGTATTTGATTATTCAATAAGCATATTTTCTTTCTTAAGTGCTCCTCGTGATAATGATCCCTGGAGGGATCGAAACATGTTGACTCTCGTGTTTTAACGCAGAGTTCCTCTTTATATTTTTTAATTTTAAAATTATTCGCATCTTTACTAAGGAACCTCCCATCTTTATTTTCGAAGTGCCATATTCATTTCTACATCCCTATAATGATTTATACTTAACGAATGAAAATATTCTTGGCACAAATATGTTTGAGTTAGTGAATGTTAAATAATATACTTAAATAGTATTTTCCTTCAAAATTGGATAAGATTTTTTTCATACTACTTATATAACGATTGTATTGGGAAGAATTGAACCAAATAATATGTTTGAGTTAGTGAATGTTAAATAATATACTTAATTTGTATTTTCCTTCAAAATTGGATAAGATTTTTTTCATACTACTTGTATAACGATTGTATTTGGAAGAATTGAACCAAATATGGAAATAAAAATTAGAAAATCAATCACGATCTTGAGAAAACAAATAAAAAACAATTCGCCTCTTCATACCACAATTTAATCTACAATACTTTGGTCAATGCAACAATTTTTAATGTGAGGTTAAAAATTATTTCAAACTCTAATGCTTTCAATTCAATATTCAATAAGCAAATTCTAATGCTTTCAATTCAATATTCAATAAGTAAATTCAATAATGACTAGACCATGCAATTTGAGATGGTAAGGATATGTATTCTTTCCTCCACTTTCATATGAATTAAAATATACAAGTTCATTGTTTTATAATAACAAAGAGAATTAACAAGAAATGATTTTGGAATAAAGAGATGGGCACTAGATGAACTCTCGAAATGAAGTTCTAGTGTAAACTTCTATCCTCACGGGTAAAAGAAAAGGTGATATTTTTGAATCATTTTGGGAATAAATTGGGTAACATAAAATGCATCTCACATGCAATTCACTTATAGTACATATTCAAGAACATTGCATAAAATAAAAATGGATTACTAAGAAATCATGAGATCATTATCTCAACTGAATTTTTTACTTAACAATATGTACAACATCCAAAAATACAAAGTGATTTACTTTATATTTAGCTAGGTTTGGTTGATATTATTTTAGAGTATTAGTAATTTGATCTTTCAAAGACAAAAGGCATGAAAGAAACAATGAAAGATATGAAACACTTTCAATTCCTTCTATCAATATGCTCTTTATAGTACTATTTGGAAATATTTTTTCAGACAAATGTAAGATTACTCGATTAGAGGAACTCTTATTTTCCCCTAAAGATAACTCAAGAATAGGTAAATCAAATATACTCTCTTCTGAATATTTTCTTCACTCATGGGAACAAATTTACCACTTGAATAGGGCCTAGAAGAGTTATCTTTAGAACCAAGTCAGATTGTCCACTCCTCAAATAGTTTTTATAATCTACAATTTACCTTGATAGCCCTGGGACTTGGAAACAACATCGTCTCTATAAATTTGGAATCTTAGGGAATAAATGGATGATAATCTGGATCTACTAGTTTAATATGATGTTGAATAGGGTTTACACCAAACACTAATGCAATGTCATAATTAGGAATCCTATTCAAATCATGAATTTGGTAAGTAGGAACACCCACCATTTTTTGTTGTATAGATACCATGCCACTTTGATATTGTTCTTCTCTAATTTTTATTCCCTATATCTCACCTTCATTCTTATTCAATTTCCTTGTCCCTTCTTTTCTACCTACTACAATATCATTTGATAACTCTTGAATTGCAGAACCAAAAAAATAATGAATTTTTCCTTGTAATTACTTTCCTAATGAGGGTTGTAGATGACTAATGAAATCCAAATTGGGAAACTGAGTTATAATATTTTGTTGATCTTAATTATTCACATGCATTTTTGGATAGTGATATTGTACTCCATCCTTAGGTGTTGAATGAGTGTGTGAAACATCATGATGATACCTTTCAATCCCACCATTCCTATCATGCGTTTCATGGTTGTTGTAATCCTCTTATTTACTTGATGAAAGACTCATTTCTTTCTCTCCTTCAACTACAATATCCCAATTATTCTTAGTGTATTTTTCATGTAATCTTATTTCATGATCCATATCAACCTAGCGAATTCCATCTCTCTTATTCTCTCAATTTCCCTATTTTTTAGAAGCTCATACTCTACTTTTTCCCTTATCAGTCTTTGACTGTTGACTTGGTGAATCATAGAAAGCAATCCTAGATGTAAAACATGAGTAAGCTAACTTTTCTATGGAACTTAAAAAAACATCTAATGGACCAGGAGTGTATCCCGAGTTAAAGTTGATTTTCTTTGTTTGAGAAGTTTTATATGAGCTTGAAATCTCTTAGTTTGTTCCTCATTCAACTGTGTTTCCACTTCCATATTCTTGGATTCTCTTACTCTGATCCAATATCTTGACTAGTAAGGACACTCATCAAAATTAAAAAAAAAAAAGTTGCATGATTGAATATACATCACATTACTAAAAGAAAATAAGAAAATAAATTTAGTGACCAAAGTAATAAAAAAAACTCCTACATATTTATAGCAACACCAAATATATTTTGGGATATTTATCATTTGTCAATGTCCTTTATCTCTCTTCTGTCAAAGAGTGGACAATATTGATCCAAAACAAAGTAATTTATAACAATTATATCATTATTCTAATCATATTGACACTTATAAAGAAATAATTTGGTCCAAATCTAAGTTCTTCATTATCAATCACATCATAATAACTGTATAGGTAATTAAAAACAAGTTTATTATTTAAAATTCCTCACTTTATCCTTAAGATAATATATATAGTATATGGACATTATATATTTTAATTTTTTCAAATGTTAAGAGTGAAATAAAGTTGTTTCCATATTCAATCTACTAAAAAATAGTTTATAAGTAGAGTGGAAAGAAATTTATAGTATATGGACATTACATATTTTAATTTTTTCAAATGTTAAGAGTGAAATAAAGTTGTTTCCATCTTCAATCTACTAAAAAAATAGTTTATAAGTTGAGTGGAAAGAAATTTAAATGGACATGTAGGATATAACGACATAAAAATAATCATAATTGCATGGATTGTATAATAGGTGAATGGACATGAAAGCATTGGATTTTTTTACATAGAATATTAGTTTTATTAGTCTATTTTGGATATCATTGTCAAGACAACTTATTGTTACTCCTTTGGAGCATTAACAAACTGAATAAAAAAAACAAAATTATAGTGAATTGGAAAATGAAAAGAGGGGCACATTGAAATCACCTACTCTTTTTCTATTTTTGTTGTTAAACAAATTAGTATAAACAAATGGACACCAAACTTATCTCACATGTACACCCATTTTGTATCAGTGGCATGAGCACACGTATTTTTTTTTTATGTAACCAACTTCTGAAGATTCATTAGTAAGGATCTCGTCGTTTTTTCTTTCTCCTTTATCTTCAATTCTCTCTTTTTTCTTTCTCCTTTATCTTCAATTCTCTCATATAACACTTTTCTACCCCGCACCATGACATAGTCCTAATTAAACTTCATAGTTTTAATTAATTATAAATATTTCTCTACCAAAACTTTTTTCCTCTTATCTCTCCTATATTGTTATCAATAATAATTCCGTTCAATTTACAATAACAATTCACCCTAATACCTTACTTTCTATTAACCTTTGTTTATATATTTTATGATTATTAATTATTAATAATTTGTTTTCATTATGTTTAATCCTATCTCCTTATCATTATTACCTTTAATTATTTAGTTACTCAATTCTCATTTAATTACTAATTAATTAATTTTTATTTTTATTTTTAATTTTCACATCATTATTTTACTCTCTTAACTATTAATAAAAATAATTTTACTGTATTTGTAATGGCTTATTCCACTGGCTACTTTTTCTCCAATAATCTTAATCTCACCCATTATAAACCTCTTCTCTCACAACTCTTTTAAACTCTCACTAAGTCTCTTATGATGGGTGGAGTTTCATGATAAATGGAATATCTATTTAAAATGTTGGTAGTTTCAAAAACTCCATACACTTAAAAAATTGAAACAACAAAGAATTTCTAGTATACATTTGTAATACATAAATTCCAAGACATTTATTACTAAAATTAGTCTAATAGAGTTAAAATATAAAACTATCATACCCTTTCTTACAAAATATGGAAAATATGAAATAATATAAAGTTGTAAATGGCTAATTGTTCAAATAAATTGTCAATAATAGCCAAGAAAGTATCGATAAAATGATGCCTTATATTTCCCATAATGGCATCCTTGGTATATAAGATGCTCATCAATTCCATATGTAGTGTAAGAATAGTGTGCATTAACACTTGAAATATTGCTGAGTGAGGAGTCAATAGACTACCAAACCTCACACCCTAAAGAAAAGGTGAAACACCGAGGATATTTCACATACTCTCTTGAGATATGACTTGCATGGACATAATGCAAATTTGAATATAAACACAGCTTTTAGATATTTCATCAAGAACGTGAAAGAGCTCTTGGCTCAAGGACATTAAACAAAATTGGATTCATATGGTATCACTTATAAGCGGATATAAATTGATAGAAGAACAGAATAAATATTTAACATTTAAATAAAACTATGATATATCGTAAAATAGTTATGATAAGGTACAAAATCATAGCTACTACGACATGATATTCAATCAAATGGATTGGAAAACTAGAGGTTTATATCAACTCAATGAAATGGACCCTTTCCTGATTCGATGACACACCCAATATCATATCACTTATAAATGTATATTCAAGTAATTAATATAGAATTTAACATTTTTTCAAAGCACATCTACAATTACAAGTAAATTATGTATAAAAATTCCTAAGGCTAGTTCATTTATAGTGTATTATTAATATATGTACATTAATGGACTTGAAATGGGTATTGTTTGAATATGTCCCGGTTAGTTATGACTATTAAACTTGTATTCCCTTCTTTTGTTTTCTTGATTTGATAACTATTTGGCACACCCTATTTGGGTTCTGGTCTGGGCTTATTTTCACAAGCATAAATACCTAGGATTACTAATTAGTAATCACTTCGCCATAATTTCTATAAACGATATTGAGTGATAGAATTTCTCTCTTCCCAATGTGAGCCTCCCAATGTGAGCCTAAGACAAATTTTTTAGCAATTCCATGTTGCAATGCAACTAAATGGAATGGAATCTAACCATTGCACACACAATGTAAAAATACTAAAACGGAAAATCCGATATTTCCTTTAATATAGTAAACTTATTTACTAAATAACTACTCTAAGAAAAATACTAAGCAACTAAGAAAAATACTAAGCAATTTTTTGGAGTAACATGAGCAGTGATAAAAGAATGGAATGTGGGTAAAACCAACTCATATTTCTTTTTAAGTCATATGAAAATAGACAAAAATAAATAAATTAATGCTACCAAATGTTAAGCTAACCCTGAGATTTTGTGTTTATGTATAACCTTCATTAGTTGTCCTCTCAGCACACAAACACAATACATTAATTAAAAACAATCATTAATAATACTCAGAGGTCAATCGACTCTGGAAACCTCCCCAATAAATAATATTTGACCCAACTACCCTATCTAAGAGTTGGTGGTAATTACTCTCCTTATAGTTATAAGGGGGTTGGGATTGTCCCTTGAACTTGGTTGTGGATTTGGATTGTTTGGCTTAGGCTTACAATGCATAAATAGGTGGTATCAGAACAAGATCACATAGAGGGAATATTGAATTCAAGGTGAATGCACATGTTGACCCTACAATGGTATGTATATGTTATGATAGAAATATTTATGATTCATGACTAGCCTATAGCATGGAAGCAGGTAACCTATAATTAATGTCAATGGATGTTCTTCTCTGTGGTTGGGCGATGCTATACATAATATACCAAGGCACGTGCAACTGACACTAAGGTTGTTCACATCAGATACTAACCAAAGAAATGTGTTCCATCATGGGATTAGAAATTCCATTTTTGGATGACAAAATGAGAAAATAAAATTTTGTTCAAAATGATGAGAAAATTTGGACTGACATTAGAAACGAACAATACATGGAAATTGGGAAAGTGGATTTCCTGGCCACCATGTACTCAAATCTATAGTATAAATGAGTAACAAGCTCTTGAAAAGAATAAAAATGTAGAGATAGGCAACTTAAACCCTATTGAAAATACTTAGCAATGAAGTTTTTAGTTCCTTTACGAGGAAAACATGAGAAAACCTAGAAAAATGTACTAAAACATTCCTACCAAAGAATATCCCCTATATCTTATCTTCCAGAAACCCATCTTCCCAAGGTGATAACCCCTGGAAAAGTTTTCCAAGGTACTTAAGTCGAGTTTGAAAATCTCGCAAAAATCTTAATTTATTTTAGATAGAACTACTAATTGAGACTCCATTGTTTCTTAAGGAGTTTGAAAATCCCATAAAAATCATGACTTCTTGCAAACCAAACTTCCAATCAATCCTCTATTGTTCATATCTATCGAAGCTCTTCCTATGCAAGGGTTTCATTGTTGAATAACATCTACCATGGGAGGAAACAAATCTCTTCCTATGCAAGGGTTTCATTGTTCAATAACATCTTCCATTGGAGGAGAACATGAGGAGAAAAACCGACGCTATTAGGTTTTCATTGTTTTCTATGTGAGGAATAGAGGATGACGAAAAATGAGGTGGATTAGAATTTTCCAATCTTTAATGTTTAATTTTCCAATGTTTAATATTCCAATGTAAAAAAGAGATCTCTGCAACTCACAGACACTCCTAGGGCTTATCCAAAATCCTTTTTGACATCTGCAAATATGGACCTACTCTCCAATCCCTACGATCCTTCCTTGATAAATGATCTGACATCCCCAAATGGAACCTCCAGAAGAGGGGCTGCAAAGTTCCAGGGATCAAATTTGAAGGGAAGGGTTACATTTCAAACTGAAGGACTAACTTTATTGTAACCCTTCTAAATTGACATGTTAAAATAAATTATTCCTTTCATATGAAAATGAAAAAACAATTAAAATTTCACCCATAAAATAATTATTTTATAACCCATTCATTATAAAAAAAAAATAACTCTTAACTTATCATTCTTCAAACATAACATATTAATCATTAAATTAAATTCAAAGAATTTGGCACCACTTC
The DNA here is from genome assembly GCA_009831015.1 of Picea engelmannii. Taxonomy (NCBI): domain Eukaryota; kingdom Viridiplantae; phylum Streptophyta; class Pinopsida; order Pinales; family Pinaceae; genus Picea; species Picea engelmannii. The sequence continues at coordinate 63,441 of ML799067.1, read as the reverse complement.
AATTTTTGTTAACTAAATACATATAATAATAATATTTTTACACATTGATATAAAATATTCTTTTAAATGCATTACTAAAAAATATTGGAGATTAAAAAATTGAATGAAGTATCATGACACTTTAACTTGTACCATTTAATGTGACGGCAACCGCACTCTCAGCAGTGGGTCGCTCTACCAGGACCTTCTTACTCCACGGCCCGAAGAGTCGATGCTCTTCCAACTCCTCCCCGGGAGTTCTATCACCCACAGTCTTCTCGGGAATCTTCCCTTTCGGAACTCGG
>ML799067.1:37639-60742 GCA_009831015.1 Picea engelmannii | reverse complement strand
CTACTAATACAATACAACCGCACTTGGCTTTGAATGCCTCATCCAAACGACGGCGCAACAATCCCCAAAGCATTTCAAAAATGTGCGCGCTGGCACTGCCCAGCTGTAGGTCCTTTCTCCGTGCGCGCGGGCTCGCTTGATGATGTGTAGATGCTCCTGCATCATAATGAAAGAGGTTGGTGTTCCTTCATTCGTCTCCAAGTTTTGTAACCTGTGCTCCAATCCACCTCGTGCAATTCTTGAAGTGTTGATAAAGAAAAAACAATCAAAGTGTCTAACATTTCTAGACCAACTCTATATCTATCATCATTTTTTATATGATTCAAGTTAGATAATCCTCTTTCGCAACTAGTAGTGCTAGCAGGAAGAGTAAGAACAATTTGTCACAATTTCATTAAATTTCAGTAAGAAATAGTAAATCTTTCCATTTCACCTTCACATTTTTATGTATCAATTATTGGTGAGTCTCCAATATCAAATTTTTCACATAGTCATCTCAACAATCCATCATTTTGTTTGAGAGTCTTGTTCATTCTCTTCTTTGAAGTTAGAACGAGGTATGAATAATTTTGTTGCATTGAATACTAGAAAATCTATAAACTTGTCATTGAGACAATCAATCAACTTTTGGAAAAATGATTTACCTAAGTGAACACAATATTCCATAGTACCTGGCCCAAATGAATTAGGTATACATTCAAATCTTAACATATACACATGTGAAGCACTTGTATTATCAATAAATTCCAATTTTCCATGTTATGATTTCTTCAAAAAACATGAAACATGTTGAGAACCTATGTTGAGAACCTTCTTCAAACATATCCCACAATAATATTCTACGAAGAAGTTCAATAAGAACATCTAATTGCATACCAATAGATGTTATATCAAAATGTTCCTCTTGAAATCGTTGACTTGGATTATTTAGTTCACTTAGAACAACTAGCAGAAAATGAATACAAAACTGAACTTGAAATATTGTTCCCATTTCATACATATTTATGTTATCATATTTTCATTATTGTAATAATTATTACATAATTTTGACAAGCACGTTCATCACCTTTCTCCTAGAAAGCCATCGGATTTGATTAATTGAAGTACCTGTAACTTATCAATTTGAAATAAGTTCATTAAACTTTTGAGTTATCCATGCCTCTTTGTAGATTTTCCCAACCAAGAATATACTTTATTGGCCAACTTATCTATATAATTAAATTTAGGAAAATAATTTGTAGCATCATAACTAGTGCCTCATGATGTGCTACACAATTAATGCATAACAATTGAGGCACTTCACGAAGAAACTTGGCATCCAAACCTTCATGAATACCTCTCATATATGAAGCTTCATCTGACGTTTTTGGAATACCTTCATCTTCAATAGCAATCTCATCCTCAAAATGAACATTTTCTTCAATATTTTTTATCATCTTGCTTCAGTTTAAATGCATCATCAAGTGTTTTTTGTCTTCCATTTTTTTAGGTCTGTCAATTCTAGACATTTCATCTTGATAAATTCCCAGTTTTTTATGGAAAAAAATCATTAGAAATAGATGAAAAATTATTATATCATATGATAATAATAGAGAGTTCAATTATTATTAAAAATGACATTGATAACTAAAGTTAAATTTTTACATAACTAAAGTAAAATTATCAAAAATTTAAATTCTTATCAATATGTATTGTAAAGTATTGTAATTCACTCATTATATAAAATTTGCATTATGATGAAATTTTGTTCATATTTATCAATTATATAAAAAAATATTAAATTATAATAAATTATATAATATTTATTTATTCTATTACTAACCAATAACTTTATTTTCAAATTATTTAATTTTAAAATTTATTTTCTTTATTAAAATTTATAAATTAATATTAATTTTAAACAACCATGATGTAATAATTGATATCATTATAAAATATAAAATATAATAAATGACTTATAGACTAAATACTTACTCCAATCTAACCAAATATTTTATAGTGCATTACAACAGAATCCTTCATAATTAAATTATGGCTATATCTATTAAACTTTGTTAACACAAATTGGTTATTTTTTCTTATCAATTATAAATTTATTATTATTTTTATTTTATAAACTCAACTATAAAATACCTACCCAGGCCTACTCTAGGTTATGATTACATTAAAATTAATGGATATGTTTTTCCTAATTAAATTTCAATGTATCATCACTTCACATAGATAAAAAAACATTGTTTTACAAATATTTTCAACTAACACATTAAACTATTAGTTTAAACATAAAGCTATAAATTATTCCATTATTATTTGTGAAAATTATTTATTCAATCCTTAAATTTTAATACCAAACATCAAATTAAATCACCATGTCCATGGATGTTAATCATCATATTGATTATTAAGGAAATGTATGCACATGGGAGCTCTAAATTAAGAAATTATTATATCACAAAGAATATCATTCTATTCAATAATCTATCTTAAAATTCACCATTATAATGATTTACCAATTACAACATAAACATTATAATTAACAAATTTTACAATTTTTAACATTCTAACCAATTCCATTATATTTTTATCTACACTGATGTAGTTAAAATTTAACTTATAATTAAAAAATTCTAACTGGATTCCTTAATAACATACTCAAATTATTTCTAATTTATTTTCCAAATTCCATTTTATTAAATCTAATTTCATAGAAAATTTACATATATCTTTATCATTTCTTTTATTACTAATTGTAATTTTTCTTTAATTTAATTTACCCACACAATAATAGTTCGCTTAAATGTTTTTTTCTTCCTTTTATTGAATAAAGTTAAACCTTTGTTTTTGGTTAGTTGAATTAATTTATTATAATTATATAATTAATTAAATAAAACTAAAAGAAATATAAATTAATAATCAAATAAAACTAAAAGAAACATAATTAATAATAAACTAAAACTAAAATAAACATATTAATATAGGCTATAAACCTATGTTGCATGGGACCCGTCCCCCCCCAAAAAAACCCGCGTACTCGGCATTCCCACGTTTCGGGGACTTGGGGACCCTTAGGAAACTTACCCAAATTGTTGGGGACTCCATTGGGGACTCAAGGACTTGCTGGCCATCCCCAAGACGTTTTGGACAGAGTTCAGGGATGTTCCAGACAGATTTTGAGGATGTTCTAGGAAGATTTCAGGGATTTTGGGGATATTCCGGGCATATATCTTTAGTCTTGAAAATAATGAAAATTGATGATTGGAAAACAAGATCATTCTTCCCATCCATTATTTTTGTATTGCATTGAATCTAAATCTATTGTAAAAGTTGTAACTCAAAACATGGGTTTTGTATGACAGGTTTTGATTTGGGTTTTTGGTGATTTAAATATTGTATTTTCAGCAACAAGGTTACAACAAACAAAGTTTCCATGTCAAAAAAACAAGAAACACAACATTTCAAAGGGTTGATCCTTATGGTTATTTCTCTTGTTCTTCTCGTTTTTCTGGTCATCTTAGCTTTTACATATTCTAATGGGGTTTCCAAAAGTCATTCAATTATAGTGCTTCCACCATTCCAACCTCAAGCATTGTGAAAAAAATAAGATAGTAGTGACTTCGATAGGGTACTAAATGTTTGAATAAATTCCCATTCAATCACCTTCTTAATCTGAAATATGAATCTAATCTCTTTACAGAACCAAAGTGTTTTATAGTGGTTTTCAACACAACCATAAAAATATGCAAAACCTATTGATAAGGGAATGCCTTTTTATGTTTTAACATAATTGTCATTAACAAGAAATATGAGTAAGAAAAATTGATATAGAGACATTTCTCACTTAAGTTTCCTAAAGCTAAACTCCATTTTTCTCTTGTCTAGCACCCAATAATGAAATTTCACTCGGCTCTTTAAAATTTCTCGAGCTTTTTCAATATTGGAAAGTGTAAGGGTTGTGGATAATACTGTATAGTATAGCTTGTTATGCTTACAATCTTGAAGCAACTACAAATGTTTATGGTGATTTTTAATAGTTTTTAATATATATATATATATATATATATATATATTATTGTCGTCCCCTACCCACCGTCTCGTGAAAAATTTGGGGGTGTTCTCTAGTCATCCTGGGGACACGTCCCCCCGTCCTCGTCGTTTCCCAGTCTCGAAAAACAATGCAACATAGCTATAAACATTATGAATTAATTAAAATAGATTAAATCAATAAAATACTCACTCGCTCTCGATGATAAGAAGAAGCAACTCTCAACCCATTTGTGGAGAAGAAATGAGGAGGCAGGATTCTTTGTAAGTGGCAACACAATGTTTTAGATCAATTGTGACATTAATAAAACAATATGATTTTATAATAACCTTTTACACATGAATTGAACAACCATGAACCAATTTGTTTTTAGTAATTTAAAATAAATCTTAATTAATTAACTAAAATTAAAAAAAATTAAACTAATCATATATATAATCAATTAAAATTAAAAAACTATTTCTCAGATGGGGTGCCATGTAGCAACAAGAGGCCACGTAGCCTTCCCTAGACCCAAGCCATAAATATGGCAGGTCGGTGACCTTCACCTCAGTCTTGAATGAAGGGAGATCATTAATTCCTACTAAGAAGGGGAGGACAACTCCCTCACATGAATATTATGGTGGCTCCAAGGTGTAATTGCAGTGGACAGATCAATACAGTGGTCATGTCAGGCCTGGGCTTATTTCTCCCTCTTGAAAGAGGTTGGATTCATTTATGTCTCGCGCTCCACCACCCTATTCGCTCTGAGAACGAGACCTACATGCAGTGGATTCTTATTGAGATTACCCAGAGAATTATCAGTCCTCCTGTCCTAATCATGCCAAGGGAGAGGGGAAAGCCAAGGTGCGGCCTATCCTGGTATAGTCTACCTTCCCGACAGAGGCAAGTGAAGAGGATGGAATGCACCATGTCTATATATCAGACTGAGCACTGGGAGAAACCAAGAACACCGCCAATGGTATATGTCGAGAAGGAGATTCCAGAGGAACCCATTTAGGTTCCTCCAGAATCTCTCTTCTTCATAGTTCTAGATGATTTATAGTCCCGTAGCCATAACCCAGCAAGCATAAGCACCTATGCTACCATGGAGGGGGAAACTTGTATAGTTGAGGATGAATTTCGAAGGGAATTCCTCCATTTGGATTCTATTTCTGCAATTCATGACACAGAAAGCCAAGTTGGATCAACGATGGAGGAGGTCAAGGCAGTGTAGGTCATGGACACTACGCTAGACAACTTGGACGTTGAGGTGGAGGGCCACCTAGTCTTGGTACCTCCACCACTCACTGCTCTCCCTGATTTTTTCCTTTCTCCGCCACCTTTCTTCAATCTAGAGCAGATCGAGCTCATCTTCGTGCTAAGGATCCATATGGCAGACTAGATACACCGGGACACCCTCATGCATTAGCGGATCGACACGATTCATGATGCATTCTCAAACACACTGACAGCTCAGCATTGTCCGACCTATGTGATGCCTTTCGTGCTCCAACCCAGGGACGGCCCTTTCACCAGAGCTCCGAACGACATGCCCCTAGGTGCTAATGTGTAATTTCTTTTCTATGGATACCTTCCACATTCTCTGCACAACTCTTTGTACTGCGATGGTGCATTTTTATAGATTTTTCCTATTTTTCAGTTGGTAATTTATCTGAGATGCATAGAACATTTCAATAAGAACAAAAATCCTCCACCTGCTCCAGTTTCCATTTGGTAGGGTAGATGGCTGATAAGTATTTTGTCTAAAAGTATCACAGCCTGCCACCTGTTTTGGTTTCTGCAAATTTGCAGGAACAAGTGACAGACTGATGACATGTGACATTTTTGTACTATAAAAGCACAATAATAGGAAACATTCTTTTTATTTACAAAAAAATTAAATAAATAAAACATAATTAATAATCAACAAAAACTAAAATAAACATATTAATATACAAGCTACAAATATTAGCAATTAATTAAAATATATTAAATTAATAAAACACTCACACGATGATACTGCAGAAGAAACAATATTGTGGAGAAGAAATGAGCAGCAAGATTCTTCGTAAGTGGCCACTGACAAGGCGAAGTTTATCATCAATTTTAGCATTAAAAAAAATAATCGGGAACTTGGGAAGGTTTGGGACTTATAGTATGTAGTAATATATCTCCCAAATTCGAATTCACAAAGCTCATTGTTGATGGTGTTTAGAGAATTCACTTCGAATTCACAACACTCATTGTTTCTATAATTTAGAGAATTCACCATTTGATCTTTCATCTCTCCGAGTTTAATAAATTGAATATGCATGCATGCATGAGCTCCATAAAAATAAGATTGTTTTGTAGAAAAAATATAAAAATTCTTTTTTTGAAAACTTATAAAAACAATAAAAAAATAAAAAGTAGAACATATTAAGGAAAAGTTCTAACCCATAAAAACAATGAAAAGTGAACATATTAAAAAAAATTCCTTGCCCTTCAAATGGAAAAATATGAAATAATTTCTATTTCAAATTTGAAAAGTGTTTCTTTATATTAATTTTCATTTGCAATGAAAATAATTTTAAACCCTTCTATGAAAGGCTACAGGGCTCTCGAAGGGAAATGAAGACCTCAATTTTGATTACAGCATCTATCGTAATGCAACAACAACATAGGTAGGGGTAGGGAATATTACTCGGTTGCCATTCGAGCTCCCTCCCCACCTCAAATCCTTGACCTCCTTTGAAGGAAACAATCCTAGTAAAACAATGGACATTGGCCCCACGTCCTCCCATCCGAAAGTGGATCAGATCTTGGAACCTAGAAAATTTATGCCGTAGGCGCCAATGGCCCCACGGTACATAGTAAGCATGGCTCGAATTGAAGAAAAGAAACAATATATTCACGATCATTCTGTGATCAAAAGAATTCTTGAGTTATGGTTGTCTGAGAGAGACCTGGAAAAATGGATTAAGCATTGGTAGAATCCCAAGGGTCACCATGAACCTCAACTGAGATCAAAGTGATTTTCATGATAACCTTTTTCAATATCGAGGATGGTGATCACATTTCTTAAGGAGAACCTTATTTATATAAATCTGTCAAACTATTCCTAGGATACTGAATGGAGCAAGTCAACCCCAAAAAGGAATATTTATTCCATGAGATATGACTATACTCACTCCCTCAAGAATTTTGGCTGGAAGAAATCCTAGAAGGGATCGGTAATGCCTTAGTAATCTATGTCAAAACATCGGAAGCTACGTGAGAAGGAAGGTACACCTCCTATGTTAGAATTTTTGTTTATCTCAATATCTCCAAACCATTTCTAGGATCCATAGAGTTGGAATACCAAGATGAAGAATGGAGCCAAATAATAGATTGCGAACATATCTCCTTCAGGTGTCGTAAATGTCATGAGCATGGAAATTTGTTCAGGGAATGTCCTCTCAACAGTCAAGCCAAGGCAGATCATGGGGAAACTGAGAAAAAAAAAGATGGATTTGTTACGACACTTGCACGGGATAGGCCAGACCCAAGGAAACAAGTCCAAAATCAGATGAAAACCCCAAACACCATCAATTCCTTTGAGATTATAAATCATATGATGGAGGATATTTAAAAGAATCAACCACAACAAGGAAAACTAAAGGAAGCGTAATAAATTAACATTGCAAAGGCACCAATAATGGAACAGGTCCTGCCCATCATGAAAAGCATACCTGGGGGACTCGATCCAATCACTCAAGCAACTAGAGAAATGGAAATTGAATTGGATGAGAGAGAACTAGAAGGGGTTGATTTGGTCAATTTGGAAAAGGCATATCAATGCAAATAACTATACACAATACCCACATATCATCTCCAAAAGGTACACAAGGTATATCTAAATTCCACCGCAATGGCCAAATACAGAGAAAGTAAGGGTCTTGGAATACAACGAGAACTCTAAAAATACATTTGTAACTATCCCAAATATGAGAAAATATGTTTTCGCAAATCCACTCAGCAACTCATACAAGAGGTAAACCACTTTATGGTAAAGTCAGGCTAGATTCAATTGATATCAGACATGTCTCCTCCCTACCCCACTCCACCTTCGTCATGAAGATCATCTCATGGAACATCATACGTTTAAATGAGAGAAGCAAACAAAGGCTTCTCTGATTTTGTATCATAGACAATAATACGAACATGATCCTTCTCCAATAAACTAAATGTGCAGGTCATGAAGTTGTTGGAAACCAACAATTCTTGTCAAATTTTATCATGCTTAAATATCATCGCCAAGGGATAAAAGAAATTGTAGCTGTTGTTAGTGATAAAAAATGCACTGGTATTTTTGGAGGACCTCCTCAAGTTTCATTCAATATTCCCATTTATAAATATGTTTGGCCAGTGTTTTGTCTCCAAATATCTGTAGACCAAGCTTCCATTGATTTCTCTAACCTGCATTCCAAAACTTTGTCAGTATTTCCTGTAAACCCTAACATCTAATGATTTTCATATTTTAGCAATTTTCTCTAATATTATGATGTGTGCTCAAAGTTGATCTATTCATAAGCCATGCCCTGCAGTCCTACAACACACATGTCAGTAATCAACACTAACAACATCACACAAAACATAAAGAGCCCCAGTTGGAAGCATCATACATACTCAAGCTACAGTCCAATACAAAGCTCAGCGCTAAGTGCCAAGTTCAATTTGCACCCAAACTCATCGAAATAGTTATGAGAGATTCATGTATGCAAAGACTGCCAAGTGCCTGAGAAATGAAAATAGGTGTCAGAGAGGTTGCTCGAAAAGTGGAATTACAAGAACAATTAATGCACCAAATCCAGGCCAACTCACAAATCGAGTCCACATTTCAAGTCATCAAATCCCAACACCAAACCGATATCAATCTCTTTGATTTTACCAAATGAAACCTCACCATATGCAAAGATTGTAATATCTGGATTTTCGTGAAATGTGGGATCTGTCCATGCACAGTTTGATAAAATTTATGTAGGCATAAGACCGCATGCAAAGGGTGCCACGAGGAATAAGAAGGGAGGTCAATTTTTGGCTATGATTATATAGATGTCTAAGTAGTTTCATTTGTAGATATCAAGCCACGAGAAGGAATGAACACGGAGGTAACTATGCCCCTTCATCAGACAAACATATTGAGTAATGGATGCAGAGAAGATATGCATCTTGGACATTTATTTTCAGGAAGCTTTGACCCTACTTTCAATCCAGACTTTCTCGGCAAAGGAATTGTCAAATGTATTGACCTTTCAAAGGATGGTCTCCACAAAATTATTTTCGTACTTTCTGTTAGAAATCAATTTACTGTGGAAGAAGTAGAAGATTTAGAGATCTTGCAAATGTGGTTTGGTGAGAAAATTCTCAATTTCATGGTGGTTATCTTTACTGGCAGTGATGAGTTGGAAGAAAATCTAGAGACATTATAAAACTACTTGCATGAGATCCCACTCGATCTTCAGGAGCTTCTACGCCAGTGTAATCATAGAAAGGTCCTTTTCAACAATAAAACCACATTAGAAACAACAATATTGCTCAAGAAAATAGACATTGTAGTTGCTCAAAATGGAGGTCGTCCTTATTTTAATGAATTGTTCTGTGAAGCTTAGGAAAGGTTAAGTAGGCAAAAGGATATTGACTTGGGTGGATATTCGAAGGAAGAAACACAGTTTTTACAGAAGCAGATGGAACGCGAGGAGCATCCCTTTTTTCCTTTTCTTATTTTGACAACGATGGAAGTAGGCAAATTACTCTGGATGAGCTTCAACGAATCTGTCAGGAATTTGGTATTGTTGAGATTGAGGAAATGATCAAAGAAGTTGGTCAATATAATGATAGGAATACCCATATACCCTGACAAGAAGATCCTTCGTGTACTGCTATCAAATTCTGGCCATAGATAACAACAGTTGTGCATTTGGATTTCCTTTTCATTGCAAGTCACCTAAGGTTCAAACATCAAATGTCGACAACACTTTATTATGCAGATGTTGAAGAATATAACACTCTATGCAGGATCATTGCTACTCTACATAATTTTCTTCTCAAAGATAAAACAAAACTTTCACCATCTTAGAAGGTGAAATTATAACCAATTAGTTATTGAAAAGCAGAGCTTTCATCAGCTAATTAGAAAATCTTAAGGCAAAATAGTTGGTGAAACCCGAGACATGCAACAAAGGTGTATTTTTTCCCATATCGAAGTTTTTCTCAATTGAATCTCTTTAAAATTCTTTCCAAAGATACATATTGAATTATAACATCAAATACAAAATCCATATTTGATGCAAAAGAGGTTTGAAGAGGTGTTCAAGTTGATTTGGCACCTATTTTGGGGGCAATGAATTAGGGTTTGTTTCCAAACTTGGAAAATTTGAATTTCATCTTCCTTAAGAGATATCAAACAGCCTTGGAAGTCTTATCTGCACAACACAGAGGTTCTACATGATATGAAGACCACATAATGAGGAATTGACCTCATTTTGAGGATCTCTTCCTCTCTTTTTGTAAAATTGTTTTGACTTTCTATATTTAACATATATGATGCATTCTTCTAGGATATGAACTTTTATTGTAAAGATATAAAGCTGAATATATGAGATGAACTAAAGGGTTCAATCCTGGATACATTTTGCTACTGTACTTGACTCTTATCTTGATAATAGAATCACAGTCTTCTTTTGCTTTCAATGTCAGATTTGTTCATGTACTTCATTATTATATACTTTACTTCAGTTTAGATCAACTTCTAAGAACTTTTATCTTCGTATTAAGCTCATGAACTTGAATTAAGGGACTTCTTTCTATCTTCTATGACCCTCCACATTGTTGTATTTGGTTATCTAGACTAGTATTCTTCATCTCCCGTTCAAAATTTGTTGTTTGATTATTGATTTCTAAAATAATTGTCTTATTCGAATACATGATAAGTGGTCCATTTCATTAGCTATTGAGTTATCCCATTGTTCCAAGAATACCAAATTTACCATATTCTTGAGTTACCAAGCATCTTTGGCCTACAACCCCAAAGAGTTTCTTAGAGAGATAATAGTTGCATCCTTCTCCTTACAAACATTTCTATCTTTTATCTTTGAGAAGATTCATTGGCCTAACTGTGTGTAAGAGTTCATTGTTTTTAATTTATCATTTTTTTTGTTCAATTTCATACAATTTGTGATTTTTTATTTTTTTTCTTTTGTAAATGGGATTCTACCTAAAGGGAATCTATATTTTTATAAACCTAGAAGTTTTTAAGCTTATCTTTTTCATTTCTTGATCCACTACCATAAAACTTGAGTTATCAACCTTGGGAGATATAACTTAGTCATTTCTATCTTTGATCATATTCTTTTTACATTTGACATATGCTTTACTGCGCAACTAGCAGAACTTTGGGTTAAATTAGAAATATGAATCATACTCCTACCAGTGGTATCACAATATTGTCATCCTGGCACAGGAATGACACACTTACATTCCACATCATCCTTTGTCTTGCATAAATCAGGCTTGCATTCGTTTTTGTAAGAGGTAAGTGGTGGTGTTTTGGGTTTAGTATTCATTTCACAGAGTGGTCTCTTGTTCTGCGCATCCTCTAGGTATTACCCACTCAAAGCTCCAAATGTTTGTTATGGTAGCCTCCCAAATCCTTAGGTATCTGGTTCCTCATGATTATATAGACCTCTTCCTACTTTTTGTATCTAGGAGAACACAACACACCTCTCACAACCCTTATTGTTTCTATGTGAGTGTATCAATGGTGTCCGTGGTAATAATTGAGCCCAATGGGTCGCAAGACCTCCTCTCTCATGATGATGCCATGAATGACATTGTGGCACAAGGTTGGGATGTTTTTATCAAATGGTTTGAGGGTTTCAACCTCGTTGTAGCCCAATATTTCTCCCAGACGTTTGATGGAACCAAGGCTAAGATTGGGGATTTTCATCTAGAGGTGACAGAGAGTTCCATCGCATAAGCTACAGAACAATCCCAGGAGGGATATCGATGGTTCAAAAACGCAAAATCGAAGGTGTGCCTTGGCATTTAATCATGACCTCCAAGATTTTTTTTTTTACCAAAAAGGTACATCAATTCTCTTTTCAAACCCCGATGGAATGGATTTCTCTTAATGCTAAAGCAATTTATTACCTGTGAAGGAAGATATGGCTTAGTATTCTTGTACCATATCTTCTTGCTCATGGTTTTTCTAGGTTTCAAGTTGAATGTACCTTTTTATCTGCATAGGAGTTTACAAAAAATAGCTAAGTTCTATCAAAGGTAGAAATTAAACCCATAGTCAAGCCTATTTCACCATGGACTCATCTGAATCCTCGTGGTTTCGCATATGTCTAAGACTAGGGATAATTGGGGAAATTTCTTGTTTAGGAATAATTTTACTCTACCTAAAAATGAAATAAAATCACCGCTCCATCTTAATGAAAACCCCAGTCCCTGTCGATATAAACCTACTATTGAAAACCTATGTGTTAATCTATAGGAAGACCATGCCTCCACATATCAAGCCTCAGTTTCTATCTGAAATCCATCGGTCAAGAATCCATGATGCGATTTAATGCCTAGAAAGTCATTGGAAGAGTTTTTAGATGCGTTAAAAGACAAGATTCCTATTGTTCCTATTCATGAGATGACTTGGGTTTTTTTTTTTAAATCAATTGTCAAGAAAAAGGGCAGGCATAATAAACTAAATAATCCATATGTGGATTTTACGAATAAGATTCCAGGCCGACTCTTATCTAGGAAATTGAGAAACCAACAATGTGGTAATGAGAAATCGACCCCAATGATCGAGATCGATGATTATTTTAATGAAGATGATATCAATACTTTTATTGTTCAAGACGATCTAGATGACCGGTTCCTGGGAAATGATATCAATACTGATGCAATACAGTTCGATTTCGTTTCTAATATCCCACTGTTCCTAAAGAACCAAGAGGGTTTCTCTGGTATATAGCAGGATCTGAATAAAATTACAGGACAAACTAAATTTCCCTTTGCAAAATAGGCTCAACCTCTACGTACTATAGAACCAGTTCATTATGAAAACTACCTTGATTGAGTTGAGAGATACTATAGGGATATCCCCTATCTCCAAACACATTTAAAGAAAATTGCGTCACAAAACTCATTGCTCGAGAGGGAGAATGACGAATTGAAAGCATGTGTTCAATCGAATGCTCACAGGGAAAACAAGAGGATTAAATAGGCTAGTAATGTAATTATTAAAAACTCAACAAATTTCAACACCATCATAAATTCAGATTTATCAGATGCTTCTTTATCAAGTCTCTGAAATGGTAAATATTTTTTTTTGTGATTTGGTTATGTTTGGGAAATAATAAAGAGATTCATTTTTTATTTTGTTTTTATTTTGAGACTAGCTACAGAATCGAAAGATTCTATAGCGAGTCTATTTAAAATTATTTATTTCTATTTTTATCTAAACTATGATTTTGTTTTATCTTATCAGTTAAGAAGCAGCTTATGATGAAATGTTCAAAGAAAAGGAATTGTGGTCAAGCATTCAATAGCTTAAGTAATTTCCCATTTTTGTAAAAACAATGTCATTAATGTAATTATTTTTTATGTAAGGACTCCTGCAAGAGTATTCCTTTTGTTATTCTATTTTTGTAAAACAAAATTATTTTTAGGGATCATCCTCTATCTTGTATGATAAGAGGTAATTGATCCAAGACATGTTTAAATAGATTTTGTTGCTTAGTGATAAGGGACACGTTTTTCTGGATCACAGCATGGACATATAATTTTGGAAGTGATATGGGAAAGCAATTTGTTGTTTGCTTTGGATATGTGTAAATTGTCCAATGCATGTTTCTTTGTATTCTCTTATTATTTCTATGTTATGAGATGTTATTTCTGTTGATTTATATTTAGTCTTGTTTTCACATGATATTTCATATCGTTGATTATTTGAATGCTATCCATGATCTGTTGGTTTAGTTTGTACTTGTGATCGATCAACTATTTAGTTATTTTTTGAGTTTACTTCTAATATTAAAAGGTTGATAACATCAATGCCCAGGATTGAGATTTCTTTCGTCCTCAGCAATTGGTTATCTTGAGGTCACATGATATTTAATTAGTTATCTTTCTGTTGTTATAAATTCACTCCAAAGCATGAAACACTTCCCTGAATTTCTTCAGGAAGCACTATGATTGTTTTTTTCATAGGTTTCCCTTAAATACATGACAAGTAGGAGATCATACAATGCAAAGAGAAGAACTTACTTTATTGTTGACCAGTTAGAGGTTTGTAGATGTATCATTTTCTTTTATTTAAAGTTGCTTACATACGAATGAACAATGATTGCGTTAATTAGCTTTGTTTATTTTTGTGTCATCATTACAATCATATTCACTCAATGTTTATTAGTTTAATAATTTTAAACATCAAAAAGAGTCTTGTTCATATTTGATCTCATTCAAAAAATTTATCAAGCAATTATTTTCGCAAAATTTTATTTAAACCTTGTAAATTGTATATAATCTTTGTATATTAACACTATTATCTCAATGTTTTGTAATTAGTATGTCAATTGTTAGAATCATAGCTTTAGATTAGTTTATTTCCTTTCATTGTTTTTAGGACCCTAGTTGGCTAATATAACCATTAAACCCATCAGGTTAGATCATACCAAACGACTTGGGTTAAATAGACAACCTTGTTCCGTATCTATCCTTCTCGTTGATGGTGTGTCATAAATGCTTTTCAACAAATGGTGCTAGAAGGAGGGCCTGGAATTCATTGATGGCACATGGAGGTCGTAAGACTCCTCCAAAGAATTGTTCCTTTGTTATAACACGTAGTCACTTAGGCAATAACGCTACTCTTGAACCAACTAGTACCTCAAACACTACCCTTGACATTCCTGTCAAACCAGTGACACTAATTCCTCAAGGGATTGACGTCCAATAAATTGTTCACCAGTCGATAATAAGAACTCAAAGTGATTTATCTTGAATCAGACAACCTGGTAGACAAATTAATCAACCCCTTGATTTCAAAAATCCCGGAGAACAACCTCAAGACATTGGTTTTCCCAAAAACCCTTTAGGTGGTAATATTACAAATATTTTTGAAGCACTTATCCTTGGTGCTAGAGGATCTGGTATCCCACCATATCCACCTAGTTCTTCTCCACCCTCTTCAGAAGAGGAATCCTCGGATGAAGGAAGTTATTCATATGAAGCATCTCAACCTTTGACTCCACCAACTCCCATGGACAACCAAAATAATCTTTCCAGACCTTAGCTCAAACAAGATGTCGTGGCTATGCCTGGGCCCCAACACCCATTGCCTAAACATCTGAAGAAATGGATACCCAAATTTGATCAAGATTCGAAGCAATCAGTTGAGGATCACATCAAGAAATTTATGCTAGTTGTTAGACTCCGGAGTTTCGAACACGAAGATGTCATGTGAAGATTATTCCCTTACAATTTTTAGGGGAATGCCTCAACCTGGTATTTTTCACAACAACCTCAAACCATCGTCTCTTGGGGCAAGTTTGAAACTTGTTTTATAGAAAAATTCAGAGATGATAAATCTCCAGAAGTATTGGTAATGGAACTCTCTACTTTAAAGATGAACCCTAAAGAAAAAGTTAAATACTTTAACCAGAGATTCCTAACAATGAAAAACAAGATCCATGTAGATTCGATGCTTGCAAAAATCTTGATTGTTGCATATTATACTGAGGCCCTGCATAACAACATAGCCATATGGGTTAAAAGGTCCAAAAATAACACATTATTATAAGCCTTTGAGGAGGTAGTCCAGATTGAGAAAGAAATTTTGAGCTTAAAAGATAATCTTAGTGAGGCTGAAACAACTTCATCTTCTAAAAAGAAAATAGAAATTCTCACTAGGCCTCCTCAAGAAAAAAATCAACAAGAAACATTAGACTTGGAGAGTTTGTAGAAATCTTTCCATAAATTATCCAATCAGGACATTGACTTGAAAATATTAGCCGAGGAAGCGTCTACAAGTAAAGGAGGTTTCAGACCACCTTTTAGAAAACCTTTTCCTCTAAACCGACCAATCCCAGCCATAGAAGGTCTAAACTTCGAAGGTTTACAGTATGCTTTGCAAACAATATTGGAAGCATATGAAAATTATATTTCTTCTCCTCCTGAGAGTCATGATGATATAGGTGAGGAAGAAGCACCTGATGAGGAGGATTACTCTCCTCCCATTTTCAGGCACTTGTCGAATAACATCTTTGAAGCAAACTTTGAAACTGTCCATCCCTATAACACTAGAAGTAAAACAAAAAACAAGACTTCACCCGAAAAAAAGTAAAAATGTGGTTTCAAAAAAGCCAAAACAAACTAAAACGAGACAAAACCTTGTTGCCCCAGTTTTAGAGTATGATTTAGTTGAAGATCTTAAAAAATTAAGGGCAAATATTTCAGTTTTTGAATTGTTGAATTTTTTGTTGGACGGATTGTCATTGATGTCAACAGTCGAATTGATGATTTGTTGTTAATGATGAATTACCACAGTTGAGATTTTCATTGATGTCAAACAGGTATATGAGTAAGAATAAGATGTCAATAGTGTGCAGAGATCAAAAGAGAGAATAGGAGAAGCGAATACTCGAATGAGTTAAGCTCAGAAGGGATGTCGTCAATTTTAAAGAAAGGAGCCATCAATAATCTCGATGGACGGTAGAGATTCCTGGAGACAACAGGAACAAATAGCTATGGGTTGTTAGATCCAACATAGTTGGAAGGAGGATAAGCATTGAACTCAATCAAACTCCAAAGCTCAAGAGGACGAGTGATGTGGACGGTCAGATCCAAAGCCAAAAAGAAGGAGCAACGTGGGTCGTCGATCTGACAAGAGTGGAATATTGGAAATGGGAAATCAGGAGTCAGAAGAAGGGAGGTGCTGTAACATTTGAAATATCGAAACATGAAATCACGATAATATAAGGAACTTCGATCAGGAGGAGCGACGTGGGTCATCAATCTGACGAGAGTGGCATACTGGATTTCAAGAATTCAGAGATTGCAAGTTGAGAGGATAGAGCATGATTCTTGAAATACCAAAACGCTAATTCACAATCCAATCCAGACCATTGGAAAAATGACACAGCAGACCGCGTCATCAAGACATGTTGACAGACCACATCATCTAAAGACACGTGGCACAATAAGACACTAACAAGTGTCAAGTTAATACATCATTTCAGGCACATGAAAATAACGAATATGTGTGACACGTGCCAGCCAATAGGCTGGTGACACATCATTAAGTGACGTAAGAATTTACGTTACTCTGGGAGTCCTACTTCGGGATATTTCACCACTAAGAAAATAATCTATAGTCTGGAAGTCTTGAATGTCGAAACTCCGAAAGAGACACGTGTCATATGATCCATAGTATCGAGAGTTACACTTTAAGAGTTTTTCATTGTAAGAAAAAACTCCAACATCATGAAGTCCCGAACACCGAAGCGTCGAAAAAGACTATTGGAGGTCATGAATATTCTAAGGAAAAAATAACGAAATCCCGGCCGCCACACATCTCAAAGCCTGATTAAGACACAACCATTCGATTAAGGAAAGAATGGATCGGATTAAGGTTTTAAGTTGGACCATTGATCTCTTCCATGGAAGAGACGTGAACTGATTGATCATATTGGCGATATTGCAACTGGGAGTTTTGTAAGGAGAAGTGTCTCGAAGTCCCGAAGGATGAAAGGTCAAAAACCCGTGAGTCTTTCATATCAGTGGGTAATATGAGTCATCCTAACTGACCGACAATATCGTGATCAGGAGTTTGGTGATACAGTGGAGTCACGAAGACTTGAAACGACAAAGTACCGAAACCCCATCAGTTGTCCATCGTATCGGGAGAATGAATAGTGTCCATTCATTTGATAAGCACTCATGTTCTTGTCTCGCCTAAGCATGATATAACCTCCATTGGTCATATGGTAAAAAGGTTTGACACTGCAGAGTGTAATGCATTGCTAAAATTGTTGAGCCAGTGGTTCTGTAATGCACGGTCATGTGAAATGGCTTGAAGGAAGCACCTCCACGGAATCTGGTCTCTGTGAAGTAAAAGATATTTGATATCGAGTATAAAGGATTAAATTGGTCCATCATTGTGATCAATTTATGAAAAACCTTCATGGTATAATGAACCGATACAAAGTCATGATTAAAAGAGAATAAATCATGAAAAACATGAACAATGAATAAAAAGGAAAAATAATATTAATTAAAGTTTAATTATCATTTTAAATGAAAAGGTACAATGGTTCAAATAAAGGGACACACTGTTTTAAATTTCACACTAGTTTAAAGATTATATAAACGATAAAAAGTGGTGAGAAGAATGTGTCTTTGTGATTCATATTAGAAGATCAAGAACAGGAGCAGAGCCCAAGATGAAGAACTATTTGTTCTAAGGTGCGTGTCAATGTCTTATTGAATATCAAGAATAGAAGAAGACAAAGCAACAATTATGCAATCCAGAACTTGATAAAGAAGACCATACAAGCAAAGGCTGCAGCAGATAAGTAGAAAGTACAACAATGGCTGCATGAGTCAAATTCCATGAAGAACATAAGACATTGAATTACATTATAAACTAAGGGTGGTTGGGTGGTGCAAGGGCAGGTTGGAGCCTGCATGAGAGTTGGTGCTTCCTTGTCAGTTGTAGCTAACTAAACATGGGGTCGTAGCCTCCTACCAATTGGTGTTGGTGAACAAAGGGAGTTGGTGCTTCCTTGTAAGTTGTGGTTGAATAAATAGGGGGTTGAAGCCTCCTACCAGTTGTTGTTGGTGAATGAGGGCGTGGGTGCATCCTTCCAATTGTAGTTGGTAAATGGGGTGTGGCATCATCCCTTCAGTTGTAGCTGAATAAACTTGGGGAATGTCTCTCCATCAAGTTGTAGCTTGAAAACCGTTTTGTAAAAGAACTTTTTATTAATGAGAAAAGAGTTGGTGCTTTTCCCTGTTGGGTTCCACGATAAAATATTGTGTTCATAAGGGTTTGTTTTTCATCATATATTTATTAATTGAATAATTAATATGTGTGCTTAATATGGATGAAGATAAAAAGAAAAAGTAGGCAATATTGATTCACCCCCCCCCCCCCTGGCCCCCTCTCAGTATTGTTGGATATTTCCATCAATTGGTATCAGAGTGAGCTTCCTTTAAGCACATTCTAACAAACTGAAAGGAAGATCAAATTAAGCACACATGGATGGACAAAATATTTACAATGAGAATGGAACTCCAATATTTAGAAAAGAAGGATACATATTTTGGAGTATAAGAATGGAAAGTCATTTGAAGGCATTGGAATATGATGTATGGAATTCAATGATCACTGATTATTTCCCACCAAATAGAGTAAGGACTCCATCTCAAAAGAAAGAAAAAAAAATTAACTCAATGGTAATGAATACAATCCTTGATGGATTACCTGATTATGTCAAAGAAAATATAGGTGAATGTAACTCTGCAAAGGAACTTTGGGACGAGATAAAAGACCTCTACTTAGATGAGAAGTCAAATGAAACATTTCAATCAGAACAAAGTTCAGTTTACAACAATACTAGTAATGAAGATTATTTTGAAAAATACTCAGAAATTGAAGTAGAATTCAATCTGGAAGCTGAGCATGAAAGTGCTTCGGATGGACTGAGAAAATATAAGAAAGGGTGTAAACAACTAAAGGATCAACTTAATATTGTTGAAAAATTCAAGAAAGGAACTAAAGCCCTTGATAAAGTTCTTAGTTTATAAAGATTTTCCTCGAACAAATATGGCCTTGGATACGACCACGCACACATAATTAAAGGATCAGGCCCTTTTACTCAAAATGATATTGAAGAATGATATTGAAGGGGGAGAATAGTCATAAGTAGAGTGAGAGCATATTGACAGGGGGAGTCATTCAGCTATGACTGGAAGAACATGTCCATAGGAATATTTACCCAAGTTCAGTTTGATCAGTAACATGCAAGAGCTTTACCAGTGGTCAGAAAAGTAATCATACTCACAGATCATAAGAGAAGAAACCCTTTTCCATTGATGTCAAAGGAGGAGAGAAGCTTCATAAAAATTTCATAAGAGGAAAGCATCATCACAGGGGGAGTTTTGTATATGAAGTTAGTGTGTTACACTCTATGACAAAGGGGGATATTGTTGGATAGATTGTCATTGATGTCAACAGTCGAATTGATGATCTGTTGTTAATGATGAATTACCACAGTTGAGATTGTTATTGATGTCAAATAGGCATATCAGTAATAAGAAGATGTCAACAATGTGCAGAGATCGAAAGAGAGAACAGGAGAAGTGAATAATTGAATGAGTTAATCTCAGAAGGGTTGACATTGATTTCAGAGAGAGGAGCCATCGATAATCTCGATAGATGGTAGAGATTGTTGGAGACCAAAGGAGAAAATACCCGTGGGCCATTAGATCCAGCATATTTGTAAGGAGGATAAGTGTTGAACTCATTCAAACTCCAACGCTTAGGAGGAGGAGCAATGTGGACTGTTGGATCCAAAGACAAAAAGGAGGAGCGACGTGGGTCATCGATCCGACAAGAGTGGAATATCAGATATGGGAAATTAGGAGTCAGAAGAAGGGAGGTGGTCTAACCTTTGAAACACCGAAACAGGAAATCACGATAAGATAAGGACCGTCGATCAGGAGGAGTGATGTGGGTCATCGATCTGACGAGAGTGGAATACTAGATTTCGGGAATTCAAAGATTGCAAGTTGAGATAACGGAGCATGCTTCTTGAAATACCAAAACATGAATTTGCGATCCAATCCAAACCATTGGATTGAGAGTGAATCCTGGTCGTTGATCCAGTTGACACTTCACTGACTGGAAAGTTAAAGACTGGAAGTGCTAACCTTCAAAATAGAGAAACACAAAATTGTGAGAGAATCGTGGGTCGTCAGATCTTGAAAGCGTTGGAGGGTTGTTGGATTTGAACCAAGGAAGAATGACACAAAAGACCACATCATCAAGACACATTGATAGACCATGTCAGTAAACCATGTCAGCTAAGAACACGTGGCACAATAAGACACTAACAAGTGTCAAGTTGATAAAACATTTCAAGCACGTGAAAATCACGAATATGTATGACACATGCCAACCAATACGCTGGCGACACATCATTAAGTGACGTAAGCGTTTACCTTACTCTGCGAGTACTACTTCAGGATATTTCACCACTAAGAAAATAATCTATAGTTTGGAAGTCTTGAATGTCGAAACTCCAAAAGGGACATGCGTCAGATGATCCATAGTATCAATATTTACCACCTCGAGAGTTTTTCTTTGTAAGCAAAAAATCCAACATCACAAAATCCCAAACACCGAAATGCAGAAAGAGACTATTGGAGGTCACGAAGATTCTAAGGTAAAAACGATGAAATCCTGGCAGTCACACATCTCAACGCCTGATTAAGACACAACCGTTCGATTAAGGAAATAAGGGATCAAATTAAGGTTTTACGGTGGACCGTTGATCTCTTCCATGGAAGAGATGTGAACTGACTGATCATATCAGCGATATCGCAACCGAGAGTTTTGTATGGTGCAGTGTCTCAAAGTCCTGAAGGATGAAAAGATGAAACCTCATGATCTGTCCATCTCAGTGGGTAATATGAGTCATTCAAACTGACCGGCGATATCGTGATCAAGAGTTTGGTAATACAGTGGAGTCACAAAGACTCGAAACGACAAAGTACTGAAACCCCATTAGTCATCCATCATATCAAGAGAATGAATCGTGTCCATTCATTTGATAAGTGCTCATGTGCTTGTCTCACCTAAGAGTGAGGTCACCGCCATTGGTCATATGGTAAAAAGTTTTGACATTGCAGAGTGTAATGCATTGCCGAAATTGCAGAACCAGTGGTTTTGTAACGCACGGTCATGTGAAATGTCTTGAAGGAAGCACCTCCATGGAATCTAGTCTCTGTGAAGTAAAAGAGATTTGATATCGAGTATAAAGGATTAAATTGATCCATGACTATGATCAATTTATGAAAAACCTTCATGGTATAATGAACTGATACATAGTCATGATTAAAAGAGAATAAATCATGAAAAACATGAATAATGAATAAAAAGGAAAAATAATATTAATTAAAGTTTAATTATCATTTTAAATGAAAAGGTACAGTGGTTCAAATAAAGAGACACGATGTTTTAAATTTCACACCAGTTTGAAGATTATATAAACGAGAAAAAGTGGTGAGAAGAATGTGTCTCTGTGATTCATATTAGAAGATCAGGAACAGGAGCAGAGGACAAGATGAAGAACTGTTTGTTCTAAGGTTCCTGTCAATGTCTTATTGAAGATCAAGAACATGAGAATACAAAGAAACAATTATGCAATCCAGAACTTGATAAAGAAGACCATACAAGCAGAGGTTGCAACAGACAAGTAGAAAGTACAACAATGGCGGCATGAGTCAAATTCGATGAAGAGAAAAAGCGATTGAATTTGATTATAAAATAAGGGTGGTTGGGTGGTGCAAGGGCAGGTTGGAGCCTGCAAGGGAGTTGGTGCTTCCTTGTTAGTTGTAGCTGACTAAACAGGCGATCGTAGCCTCCTACCAATTGGTGCTGGTGAAGATAGGAAGTTGGTGCTTCCTTGTTAGTTGTGGCTGACTAAACAGGGGTTTGAAGCCTCCTACCAGTTGTTGTTGATGAATGAGGGTGTGGGTGAATCCTTCCAGTTCTTTGTGGTAAATAGGGTGTGGCAGCATCCCTTCAATTGTAGCTGAAGAAACTTGGGGAATGTCTCTCCATCAAGTTGTATCTTGAAAACAGTTTTGTAAAAGAAGTTTTTATTAATGAGAAAAGAGTTGGTGTTTTTCCCTATTAGGTTCCATGATAAAATCTTGTGTTCATAAGGGTTTGTTGTTCATCATATATTTCTTAATTGAATAATTAATGTGTGTGCTTAATATGGATGAATATAAAAAAAAAAAGTAGGCAATACTGATTCACCCCCCCCCCC